>AWOL01S0004222.1:0-67403 GCA_000715115.1 Nicotiana otophora
ATAATAAAAGATAATTATATAAATAATATACTACTATATATAGAGAATACTAGTAATTTTGGGTCCCTTAAATTTTTTGGGTCTAAAGCAAGTGTTTGGGCCGCCCCTGTCATTACATACAGGAATTGTTCTAGGACACATAGTTCCTAGCTTGTCCCTTTCCAAAATAGAAATAACAAAAGTAGTAGAAATTAGATAAGTCATTAAGCTTCCAAGAACTAGTAAGCTGCTTCCATTCTTCGCCATTGAGTCAGCCGCCTGATTAGTCTCTCTGTATACATATTGTAGTGGCGGATCTCCTACTCTACTCAATAGGCATCTGCAATCATCAATTAGATTATATGAACAATTCTTATTATCAAGTAAATTAATGAGTTCCTTACAATCCGTTTCGATGGTAAGAGTGAGATAGTTGTTCTCTATAGTTAACTTTAGTCCATGCAGTAGTGCGAATGTTTCCATATATATATTTGATGCATGTGAAATGCTCATATTAAATCCCAGAACCCATTCTTCATTGCCCCGATAATTTCTCCTAGACCACCTTTGCCTGGATTTCCGAAACATGATCCATCCACGTTGAGTTTATAGGTGTTGGGTTCCGACGGGTTCCATTTGATGAAGATGGTGTCTCTAGTTATAGATAGTCTTCTTTGGTTTGTGGCCAAGAGTTTAAATTCCATGGCTTTGTTTACTATATTTTTGAGTAGAAAAGGCTTATCATTATTATTGAAGATCGTCTCGTTTCTATGCAGCCAAATGTGCCAGAGGATAAAGGGGAGGATGTCGGACCAACAAAGATAGTCATTGAACCTAATATTGGAGCTGCTTTAGGTTTTTAGCCAGTTATGCATAGCATATTGATCTGGAAAATCTGGAGAAAAAAGATTAAAACCAATTTCCTCCCATATGGTTTTTGAATACGTACACCTAAAGAACATGTGTGTTATATTTTCATTTATAGTGCTACGAATGTTACAAATCGGGGAGTTACTAATATTTCTGTTAAAAAGCATTTGTGATGTGGGGAGTCAATTATGAATAGTCATCCATAGGAAGAATTTTATTTTGTTGAGGGTCTTGATTTTCCATAGCCATTTATAATCTTTGGTGTCTCCCTCCTCTTCCCCCTTGTTGGAGAGCATTTCATAAGCTGATTTAATTGTAAGGCCCCATTAGTACTTTTGCCCCATTTGTATTTGTATTTGATTAGTTGGAATTGCTTGATATAGGTGCTAGTAATTTTATTTTAAACATCGTTTGGTAGGTGGAAGGATAAATTGTTAATATTATATGTGTTATTTTCAATAATATCTGTCAGTGGTTGGTGTTGTTCATGATACATTAAGGGGCTGTAGATTAAGGATCTTAAGGTTTCCTTGTTACCCAGCGAGGCATCCTGCCAAGTCTTTATGGATTGCACGTCCCCAACTTCCCAGTGAATGCCCAGTTTATGATTATTAGTGCATCAGACAATGTTTTTCCAGATGTGGGAGCCATTTTTATCTTGGAGATTCCAGTTTTAGTAGGAATTCCTACTGTTATATCTGTTGTGAAGTACCCTACTCCAAAGAGATTTGTGATCTTTTTTATATCTCCAAGCTAGACTAGCGCTGAAGACTTGATTTTTCCATTTTGATTTATATAATCCCTGACCTCCTTCCTGCTTTGGTTTTGTGGCTGTATCCCAACTTATCAAATGACACTTTCTTTTCTCTGAGGTGCTTCCCCATAGTAAGTTTCTTTGGATGCTATCAATGTTTTTAATAGTAGCTTGGGGAAGGTTGTAGATTTGCATAACATGGTTAGGGATTAAGGCCAATATTGATTTAATGAGGGTGATCCTCCCAGCTATGTTAAGGAGATTTATTTTTCACCCCTTTAGTCTATTATTTAGTCGGTCGATTATATATTGAAAATCTTTCTTTGAGGGATTAGAGAAACCTATGAAAAATCATAAGTACTTACCGAATTCTCTAGTGTGGCTTCTCATATTCAGTGGAGTATTTTCAGACAAAATTAGCCTTGATTTGTTGAAGTTGATAGTTTGGCCTCAATGTGCGCAAAATTTATTAAGGGTATCTATAATGAAGTTGCAACTCTTTTGGTTAGCGGTCTCTAGAAGAATTAGGTCATCTGCGAAGTATAGATGGGATAGAGGAGGACTTTTTGAAGATATTTTGACTGGATCCTGCCTACAACAGTCAATTTCATGATGAATTAGTCTTGAGAGCATTTCCATGCAAATGATGAATATGTAGGGGGATAGGGGATCTCCTTGGCGAATACCTCTAGAAAGTTTAAAAGGTTTTGTAGTGGATCCGTTGATAATGATGGAGGTAGACGTGGTAAAGATGAAGGACATGATTATGTCAATTAGGTCCTGGAAAAATTTTAGGGAAGTTAGTAAGAAATTTATAAAGGACCATTCTAATTTGTCGAACGCCTTTTTTAAGTCTATTTTAATCAGTATTTTTCCTTTTTCCCTTAAAATTTTTAAAATGGTTTAAAACCTCGTGGACAATGATGGCATTGTCTAAAAATCTCCTGCCCTTCATGAAGCTAGTTTGTGTTGGATGGATTATTTTAGACAGGAGGGGTTTAATTCTATTGACGATGATTTTTGTTACTACCTTATAGGCCGTGTTGCACAAACTAATAGGTCTATATTGCTTAATAGTTTTAGCATTCTGGCATTTTGGGATTAGGCAAATGTAGGTTCTATTCATGTCTTCGGTAATTTTTTTCCTCGTAAAGGTGTCTTTACAAAAAATCGATTAGTTTCTCTTTAGTTTCATTCCAGAATTTTTGGTAGAAAAGGGGGGTGCATACCATCCGGCCCGGGTGCTTTATAGGGTTTAAATGAGTCCATAACATTTTTAATTTCAATGGTTGTAATGTCTTGGTACAGGATTTGTTGGTCTATGTTATCTAGCGTTGCAAAGGATATGTAATGATTTACTTTATAAGAAGTACTATGCCCTGTTGTGAAAAGGCTTGTGTAATAATTATTTATAATTGATTTAATATCTTTTTGGTCATAGTACCAGTTGCCTATTTTGTCTTTAAGACTTAGGATTCTATTCTTTCTTCTACGTTGCATGGTAGTGATATAAAAAAAATAATTGTGCTCGCATCCTCTTCATTCAACCATTGTACTCGGGATTTGAGCCTCCAAAATTCCTTCTCTAGTTTTAGAATGACATTATATTCCTATAATAGATTTACTTTAAGGTCAAGTAAGAATTGACTAGTCGTATTGTTTGGGGAGTTTTGTATTCCATTAGTTCTAGAGATTATGACATTTTTCTTATGAAACATGTTGCCAAATGTGTTTATGTTCCATTCTTTCACTTTTTTTGTAAATTGTTTTTATAGCTTCTAGTATATTATCCTGGTTGGTCTATGACTCCTTAACAAGATTTTTGAAAGTTGGGTGAGATAACCACATGGATTTTAGTTTGAAGATATCATTGTTGTGTGAAAGTTTTTTGAATATGTCTAGTTTTATGGGGCAGTGGTGAGAGTGAATTCTTGTTAAGTGTGTGATATGAGCTTTTTTGAATAAGTTGATCCAGCTTGAGTTTGCTACGTATCTATCTAATCTTTCCATGATTAATGATCTAGTTTTTTTCCTTTTATTTGTCCAAGTAAATTTCGAACCCTTGTACCCTAGATCAATAAGCCCGCAAAAGTCTAGACAGTTAAGGAATTTCGATATCCTAGAGTAATTTATTGGAAGTCTTCCAAATTTTTCGTTTGCCTTAGTGACTTCGTTGAAGTCTCCTGTGACTAACCAAGGTCCCTTAAAACTTATAGCTACTGTTTTTAGGTTATTCCAAAGGACCATTCTTTCTTCGACTAAGTTTCTAGCATAAATAACGGATAGTAACTAGGGGGTAGATGAGTTGTTGACCTTAATCATGGTGTGAATTTCTTGATCAGTAGTTCCAATTTGGTCCACCAGAATATCTCCTGCATTCCACATCATAACCATGCCTCCTGAGTTGCCTTGAGCTGCAACCTGAGCCATGTGGGTGAATCCAAAGTCGTTTATGAGCATGTTGTGGTCCTCCATTTTTTTTTCTGCTACTAGGAAGGGTCTGTTATAGTCCAGCATTGACCTAAAGGTTCTTCTAAACTCGTCGTTTCCTGCTCCCCTACAATTCCATACTATCATACTCATTGGTCTAGATGGGGGTAGGGTGATCTCCTCATGTGCATGGGGAGGACTTGTCATGTTCTGTTGGCATACATCGTCGGGATAATTACATTCCCGTATTTGAAGATTGCTGGTGGGATTAGTAGCTCCCATATATTTATCGAGCATTTCCCCAAATTTATCGGGCAGCGCAAGATGATTCTTTTTTCTTTTCTTTCCTTGAACACCAGCGGTTTTGATGTTCGTAGTATGGCATACTCCACTCTTCGTATTGTTGATGACCCTTCCTCGTCTTTCTTCTCGTCCGTCTGTTGCATTGGTTGATGGGGTGCTGTTGCAGTTCCCTGAGTTGGTTGTATATTCGAGTAGTGTATGCGTGGTGGTGGTTGGTTATGTTTTGGATTGTTGAGGAAGAGGGGTAGGTTCATGCTTAGAGGTATTGGTGTGCTTGGGGTACTCCACTTGCTGGCGACTCTATGGGGATGGGTGAGCTCCCATAGTTGGGTATGGTGAGTTCATTTGAGGCTGGGGGTTCATTAGGGCTAGCCATGGGTGGTTTGCTACACTGTCCAGTCCTATCCTTAGCCCCCCTGTTAAAATTTGGGCTAGGTAACTCGGGTTCTCTATTTGAATGATGATGTCCTAGCTCTCGAGATGCAGGTTCATGTTTAGTGAATATCCCGTTAGGCCGTACTCCAGCCATGATAGCGGGACATGATTTTGTGGTAATGGAGGTGTTGCATACACTATTGGATGACCCTGTCACGTTGCTTGATTGTTTAGCTGTTGGCCTCCTTGGTGTTGCTCGCGTGTCCACACATTCCTCCTGTGATTCCTTTGGTGCCTCCTGTAGTAGCTGTTGGTGAGTAATCTTAGCATCTTTTGTGAGTTCCTTGCGGTATTTCTCTAGGTTTTCCTCAACATGGTTTATGATTTTATTACTTGGTAATGTGGGTATATAGCCGTGGTTATTTTGCCCTTGTTCTATGTTGCTTTCTAGTATAGGAAGGACATGGTTATTGGAGTCTAGTGAGTTGACATTATCTAAGGAGTTGTTTTGATTTGTACTATGATTATTTGGTGTGATGCGAGTTTCGGCTGCTAGAGGTATGTTGTCCTTAGTGATTTGAGTTTTGTTGTCACTAATTGATGTGGTTTTGACAACTTCTTGGGTGTTGCAAGGGTCAACGTCCATTGTGTCTTTATATTGCTAATTAGGGCAGAGTGTGGGGTGTTATTGCCTGTTGGGTTCTTCGAATTAGCATGGGTTTGTGTTATTTCATTTGTTGGTCCATTGGTTTTATCTAGGACGAGTGGATTTCCTAAGGCATTTATGCTTCTAGGTCTTTGGTTATTTAAAGGAGTGATTAAATGCATTAATGGTATGACTGGTCTTGATGGCTTATTGTGAATATCCAGTGGACTCTTTAGCTGGTTTGTGGAGGTTTGTGTTGCCTCTTCTAGGGTTTCCATTTTGTCATCCATCTCGTCCGTAATTGCATTTAATGACATGAATTGATTGCCATTGTTTTTGTCTGTAGAGATGCTATTATCCGTTGGTTGTAGCTTTGTTTTGATTTTATTGATGGTTTTAGTGTTTTTCCTTCTGAACTCTTGTCTTGGTCGAAGGTTTTGGCCGAATTTTGTGGCATGAGCGGTGTTATGCATCAGAGCTTTCTCATACATTCTATAATCTTATTTTGGTTGTCTTTGTGGAGGGGTGTTTTGCCTTCCTATTTGTTCATCCCTTTTCCTAGTTTTCTTATGGGTAACGACGGTCTAATGGTCTATATCTTCTGTTAGAGACTCAATGTCTTCATTGTTTTGGTGCTTAGCAGTTTTTTCTTTTCATTTTGTTGGCTTTGGGTTATGGCAGTTTATTTGGACATGGACCAATCTACCACATTGTGAGCATAGCAGATTAAATCCCCCGTAGGCGATCTTTTGTTAATGTCTTCCTATAATAACATGTGTTTTAAGAGGGATTTCTATAGGAACTAGTATACATACTCTCGTGGTTGAGGCAGAGTATTTCGTAGTCGTAACTCTATTGGAGTATTTCGTAGTCGTAACTCTATTGGAAATTCCGGTAATCTAGCCCAGATAGCTGAGTAAGTTTGTGATGCTTCTGAGGCTACGAATTTGGGTTCCCATTTTTGGACAATGAGGAATTGGTTTCCAATGAACCATGGTCCTCCATGAAGGGCTTTGTCGTTTTTCTAGGTTTGAAAACTTTATTAGGTAGTAGTCATGACTAGGTTTATTAGGGTAATGTCTTCATTTGGTTTTCATATTGTTGTGATTTTGTTTTGTAGGAAGGAGTAACCTACTTTCCTGCCGAAGATTTTTATAATAATAGCGTTTGTCCAGTTGTTATAGATCCTTTCCTTGTCTATGGAGGTTCTAGGGATAAAGTTCTCCGATTCATAGCGGTTTTCGATTTCGTATGAAATGTCATGCCCTTCTACCAATATTTGGACTGCTATTTGGTTTTGGTAATGTGCTTCAACTAAATTATTCTTATGTTTGTGAAGGAATGGAGTGGTTTGCCTATGATTTTCCTCTGTCTGGTCTTGTCTGTTCCTAGGGCTGGGTGGGATCAGGCTTACTCCTTGGTCCGAGTGGTTAGAGTGTTGGTCATCAGTGGTTTCCATCTCTATGTCCATTGATAGGTTCCCTGAGAGTGTGTTGTTTGCATCAAATGTTTCTTGTTTTGTAGTTTTGTTCATTTATGTGTGTGAAGGTTTCCTGGTGATTTTGTCGTAGAAGTTAATTATGTTGAAGAAGGCTTTGAAGAGCAGGGGCTCTCTACCAGTTCTAGAGAGAAGTAGAAGAGTCTCTCTCTAATCCATATCTTTTTGTTGTTGTAGTTACTTCTTTGTTATTTGGTTAATTAATGTGGATTAATAATAATACACTTAGTTAAACAACACTTTCTTATCACTATCATTAGAATATGTGTTCTAGACCGACCCATTGTTCTAATGGCATGTTTCTTAAAAACAAAAAAAGATTAGGCACATCAATAATGTCAATTAGTTGATATCTGTTATAAAATAAAAGCAATTTAGTAAAACGTGAATAAGAAATATTATTATGAAATCAAAGCAATTTAGTAAAACATGAACAAGAAATGGAGATAGAGAGAAGGAAGAGATTTTCTTCTTCAATTGTGTATATCCATTCCTATCTATTACAAGGCCTTTATATATGCATGAAAAGTGAAGAATTACTATTTCAAAATATGTTATTGAACATGTCACTAAGCATTTGAGAGGAAGATCATGGAAGAGGTTATGTAGTTACAATCATAACTCCATAATTATTAGAGTATTGGGAGTTATGGAGATAATGCAGAAGAGTAGACATCCACCATAATTTAATTTTCTTATAACACTCCCCCTTGGATGTCCATAGATAATGTGTCTCGTTGAAACCTTATTAGAAAAAAATCCTATGGGAAAAAATATCCCAATGAAGGAAAAAGAATACACATTTTTAGAAATACGCCTTTTGGTTACCTTATTAAAAATCTTGCAAGGAAAACTCTGTGGGACAAAATCTTATAAGGAAAAAAGAGTACAGCACGTATTAGCTCCCCCTGATGAGATCATCAATTCACATCCCTGAGCCTTCACATACCAATCTTGTACACTAGTTTCTTGAAGGTTGACGTCGGTAGAGATTTGGTAAACAAAACAGTCATATTATTACTTGAACGAATCTGTTGCACATTGATTTCACCATTCTTTTGAAGATCATTTGTGAAAAATAATTTTGGTGAAATGTTCTTTGTCGTATCTCTTTTTATGAATCCTCCATTCAATTGGGCTATGCATGATGTACTATCTTCATACAAAATTGTGGGTAGTTTGTCACATTTCAAACCACATTTGTCTCGAATAATACGTATTATATACCTCAACCATACAGATTCTCGACTTGCTTCATGAATAATTATCTCAGCATGATTAGATGAAATAGCTACGGTTGATTGCTTAGTCGATCACCGAGATATGACAGTGCCTCCACTTATAAATACATAGCTTGTTTGAGATCGAGCCTTATATGGGTCAGATAAATAACGTGCATCAGCATAACCAATCATTTCTGGCTTGAATTCATTAGAATAAAACAATCATATATCTAGAGTTCCCCGAAGATATCTAAATATATGCTTAATATCATTCCAATGTCTTCTTGTTGGTGAGGAGCTGAATCTTGCTAATAAGCTTACTGCAAAAGTAATATCTGGTCAGGTATTGTTGGCAAGATACATCAGTGCCCCAATTGCACTAATGTATGGAGTTTCATCACCAACAAGCTCTTCATTATTTTATTGAGGTCGAAATGGATCTTTATTTATGTCAAGTGATCTCACAACCATTTGGTACTCAATGGATATGCATATACATGTAAAATCACTTTAAAACCTTTTTAGTGTATGTTGATAAATGGGCAAAATTTTTATTTGTTACATGTTCAATTTGTAGGCCAATTGCCACACATCTATTGTGTATTGAGGTACTTGATTTATCAATTGTTAATATCTTGGCATGACTTGAACTAATAATTGACAATCTTGTGAAAGTATAATATGGCAGTACCCTCACATACAACTAGATCGTTTGAAGAACGAACTTCAAAAAATACCCGCATTTGCATAACCAACAAAATCTTGACAATATTTGTTATAATAAACAAACCTATATCAATGATTCTTAGTATTCCAATATATTCATATAGGAATAAAATTATATCTCACTGGCATATTGTTATACTCATAGTCCTAGCAAGATACATTAGTGCACCAATTACAATAGACACAAAAATAAATTATGTACGTCATGACTGCTCTAATCCACATAAGAATCTGTTGAAGCTTTATTTAATAAATTTTTTGAAAACTTTAATATACTTTAGAATAATTTATATCCTTCAATGATTTTCATTATACGCATATCAAGTTTTTCATGTGTTGCCAGATTAAAATCTGAAATGACTACATCCACCATAGGAGAACACGTCTCTATATAATCAATGTCAGGATATTTATAAATTTTCTTGTGACACAAGTCGTTTTTATATCTATCGACTTGAATTTTTTTTCCGCACAAGAATATATTTATACCTCCACTGACTTTATACTTTCAGGTATTGGGACTATCCGTCCAATTTCATATTTTTCAGGTGAAGTCAATTTTCACTGCGTATTTTTCATTTGGCCAATCATTTATCTATCCAAATTTCATGACATATTTGAGCTCTAGATCCTTGACAATATTAATAATATTGAGCACTACATTATATTAACAACATTGTCGACGATTATTTTGCATCGGTTCCATCATCACTCAATAAAGACATAACTTACCGAGATCTTAATAGTTTCAGGTACCTGAGCCTCTCCCATGAGATCTTATAAAGTATTATGTCGTGGTGCTCTTATAGAGCACTTGTCTCCTTAGTATGACCATCTTTATCATTTGCTCTTCTCCTTCTTCAAGGAGTTTTATCTTTAGAAACGATTGGTCTGTTACGCTTCTTGCGTGCCATAGACTCTATCCCTCATGGATTTTATTCTATTTGGAACATTAGCAGCTAAAATATAATATTTAGCTTTGGGTCACCAAATGCGTCTGGCAATAATTTGCAAATGAATTATCACTTGAACTTCAAGTTCATATTTTCTTGTACGAGGATCTATATGTATTCATAATAATTCATTCCACGCATCACTTTCTCGGCTTCCCATTTTCTCCCCCTAATGTTGGGATCACCAACATATTTTTCAACCTTCTTTGGGAACCCATCTTTGTGCATTGTAGTGGCATAATTAAATCATATATCACATCCATATTTCTAGATGAAAATTATTTGGTTCCTGACCCTGAATCGATTTTGATAGGAAACAATTTTCATAACATGGATAGATGCGTACATGTAATGTTGTATATTAAATAACACATCTCATACCAAATTTCGTTTTGGGAGTTTTGTTCTCATGACCAATGGTTTAGCTGTAATTGGAGGTATACGATTTCTGCTTAAACCAACTTGGATTTAAACCTGCATTATCAAGATAAATCACCATAATTTATATTCTAGAACTATGCTCTAATAATTTGAGAAAGCAACCTTGCAAAAGTCAAACTGCAAGTTGATAGCAAATGCACATCTGACCATACAATAGATGCAGTTATTAAAATCATATAATAGTAAACGGTCCACATGGCAGGTGACTGGGCCCATATATCTATCACCTTTTATTCGTTCCAGAAATCAAGATATTCAATCACAACCTTAACTGGTATATCATGAGAATAAGCATTACAATAGAATTCTTGAAGAATCTTCTATTTCTTCAATATAAGTGAATTCTCAATTAATTTTCGCATCATAATTGAACGAGGATGGCCAATCGGTCATGCCAACTAATATTTGTTTTAGTAAACATCTAGTTTACTTGTGGCATGTGATTCAATTATCATGCTTATACTTATGTAGTACAAATACAAGAAAAATCAGGTAATCTTTTATATTTACCCGGTATGATTATAGTAATTTGAAGATATTCAATCTTCCTTTCATTTATAGTCTCAATATGCCAACCGCTTTGGCTTGTACATTTGAAACTCAAAAAGTTTTTTTTAGACTTACTACAATATTAATGTCATGAACAATTTTACCTATCTGGGTAGTAACAAATTAGTCCTTTCGGAGCTCTTAACTACTTTTGTACTACAAGATCTTTTGTCACACCATCCATGTAATGAATGTCTCCTTCACAAAGAGAATCATATCATAATAATTGTCATATTCAAAATCATCATAAGCAAAATAATTTCTTGCTTTAATTTTGCTTTTAATAACTTTCATAAGGCATGAATAAAATATTTTTTTGGCGTATCACATGTATGCGACCAATGATATATTCATATAACTACACAGTAATATTCATTATCTTTCTTTGTCTCAAACCTCCCTTAGAGGTGAGTTGTAGTATTTATCCAACCATGCACAAGTACATTATTATGCATAATCTTTATCACATATATATATTTTCACATTCACTTTCAGGAATGAGTCTGCATTCTCAATATTTATCACAAGTCACATTCTTTTCAAAGAATTGAGTATAATCATAGTGATGTGCTTTATTATTTTTTTAATACCAATTTGATGGTAAACATTGCCTTGTTCTCCCTTTTTATAATTACCATAATGATAACTATTATTATTTTGGTCTTTTGCACGCCCACATTCATTGGTCAACCACTTGTCTTTATTTAGACCTATCATGCACTGCTATCACATTCACTTCAAAAATTGAGCAAATCAAGTGGGCGAGCTTCATGCTTTTTCATGAAAAATACATTCTTTTCTTTAGTTATTATTATTATCAATATGGTGCATTAGGACTCAAACCAAATACTTTACTAATATAAAGGCATCTTACACTACTAGAAATTCGGCAAAAACCGACCAAGGTCGACCGACCAACTTTGGTCGGTCAAAAAACTGACCAAAAAATCGATCAAAGTTGGTCGGTTTTTCACAATATATATATATATTATTTGTTTTTTACAAAACCGACCAACTTTGATCGGTTTTCTTTGGCGCAAAAATGTGGGAAACTATTTTTGAGTCCCGCAAAATTTATGTTTCAAGAAACCGACCAACTTTGGTCGGTTTTTGCAATTAAAATATATAAAAATTAATATTAAAAAAACGACCAAAATTAGTCGGTTAATTCGGCGAGTCATTTAAAAAAACCGACCAACTTTGGTCGGTAATTTTACTTTTTAATAAAACCGACCAACTTTGGTCGGTATTCCTTTCCGACCACAAAAATACCGTCCACATGTAAATGATCGCGTTTTGATCGGTTTTTGGCCATTACCGACCAACGTTGGTCGGTAATGGCCAAAAACCGATCAAAACGCGATCATTTACATGTGGACGGTATTTTTGTGGTCGGAAAGGAATACCGACCAAAGTTGGTCGGTAATTTCCGACCAACTTTGGTCGGTATTCCTTTCCGACCACAAAAATACCGTCCACATGTAAATGATCGCGTTTTGATCGGTTTTTGGCCATTACCGACCAACGTTGGTCGGTAATGGCCAAAAACCGATCAAAACGCGATCATTTACATGTGGACGGTATTTTTGTGGTCGGAAAGGAATACCGACCAAAGTTGGTCGGTAATTTCCGACCAACTTTGGTCGGTATTCCTTTCCGACCACAAAAATACCGTCCACATGTAAATGATCGCGTTTTGATCGGTTTTTGGCCATTACCGACCAACGTTGGTCGGTTTTTACCGAATTTCTAGTAGTATTAGGCCATAATGAGTTGGGACTCGAACCTAACTCTTATCATCATGATATACCGAGACTCACACCAGACCCTCATGGTATAGTGGACTTGAATCTACCGCTTTGCCCTCTACCGACGGGATAATAGGCATAGTGCATAAGGACTCCCCCTCGAGCCTACCACTTTTGGTGGTTATAGGGACACAGTCACTGGCGATTCATTCTGAGTAAAATTATTATCACTTCTAGATTCAAATGAACTTAGATAAAATTGCAAAGAAACGCTACTTACCTCCACTGCAATCATGCCAAAAAGAAATGCATTGTTGTTAATATAAATTATTACTATTTCTTTTTCAGAAAAAGGAATATAAACCAGGAGATGAGTAGTAGCTACTATGAAGTTCATCTCTTATGCAAGCACTGTCTACTATTTATAAAAACAATATAGCTCAATATGTATTTAAAATCATAACTTCTCAACTTTTATTAATTATTGATCATAAGAAGTTTCTGATTTAAGAACTATTCTACACAAGACTATTTGAAGCGTATTTTTTTTAATGTTATATATTTTGTGATGGCAGTAACATATTTGTGGATACGTAAATCCATAAAGTACAAATTGCATAAATCAAAATTGCACAAACCATACCTTCTTGGAAATATACTGGAATATAGCATAAAGGTTTGCGTGTTACCATAAGCTGTAAGCTACGTCAATATTACCTTTAAGTTATACCAACAAATATTGTGATATCAAATACACTGCTTGAGTTTCCATCCCATCACATCTCAATTTATGATGATACTGTCTCTTCTATTTTCTATACGGAAATTCTTGAAAAAGGATGAGATCAAACTCAATTGGTTAGAAACTCGTGTTGATAACGTGTTATAAAATAAAAGCAATTTAGTAAAACATGAACAAGAAATATTGTTATGAAATAAAAGCAATTTAGTAAAACATGAACAAGAAATATTGTTATGAAATAAAAGTAATTTAATAAAACATGAACAAGAAATGTTGTTATGAAATAAAAGCAATTTAGTAAAACATGAACAAGAAATATTGTTATGAAATAAAAGTAATTTAATAAAACATGAACAAGAAATGTTGTTATGAAATAAAAGCAATTTAGTAAAACATGAACAAGAAATATTGTTATGAAATAAAAGTAATTTAATAAAACATGAACAAGAAATGTTGTTATGAAATAAAAGCAATTTAGTAAAACATGAACAAGAAATATTGTTATGAAATAAAAGTAATTTAATAAAACATGAACAAGAAATGTTGTTATGAAATAAAAGCAATTTAGTAAAACATGAACAAGAAATATTGTTATGAAATAAAAGTAATTTAATAAAACATGAACAAGAAATGTTGTTATGAAATAAAAGCAATTTAGTAAAACATGAACAAGAAATATTGTTATGAAATAAAAGTAATTTAATAAAACATGAACAAGAAATGTTGTTATGAAATAAAAGCAATTTAGTAAAACATGAACAAGAAATGGAGATAAAGAGAAAGAAGAGATTTTCTTCTTCAATTATGTATATCCATTCCTATCTATTACAAGGCCTTTATATAGGCAAGAAAAGTGAAGAATCACTATTGCAAAATATGTAATTAAGCATTTGAGAGGAAGATCATGAAGGAGGTTATGGATTTACAATCATAACTCCATAATTATTAGAGTATTGGGAGTTATGGAGATAATGGAGAAGAGTAGATATCCACCATAATTTAATTTTCTTATAACAACATCAACCTTGTAGCGTCGATAATTCAATTCTCAAAATATATACTTAGTAAATTCAATCAGTCGTGGGGGTTCCTAATTTATTTATTTATTTCAATCAGTCGTGGGTTGAAATGGTGAGCCAAGGAAATTTCTGCACTGAAATTAGACGACTTTGATTATTTTGACTTTTTTCTTTTCTTTTTAGATCCCTCCCAAGTCCCAACCCCCACCTAAAAATAAAAAAGAAAATGAATTTTCCACTTATACTCTCCATCAAATAAAGAACTTGACTAATCCTTCTTTTTAAACTATACAATAAATGAATACAAAGTGCAAGCTTCTAAAACAATAAGAGGATCCGTGCTTGGGAAAAGTTCAATGTTTATCTTGCGTGCATGTCTAAACTCTCTATTAAGTAAAATATCATAAGAGGTGTAGGTGAATTAAGCTGTTCAAGCCTCATTAAGCTCGTTAATAAATATTATATTTTTCATACTATACTACTTCAAAGGGTGTGTTCGAAAAATCATGTTAAAACAATAAAACTGAGTTAATTACAGATAATTACATGATTTGACATGTTGTACCTTTCAAATTCTCAAGAAGGGAGAGTGAGAGTAAAAATTGATGGCAGTTACATACTATAACTACATCCAAAAGACAACCTCTCAATTATAATTCTTTTATAATTTCCTCGTTGTTACTAATAGTGCAACCAAATATGGTACATATATATACGAAGAGTTAAAAAGTACTAGCTTTTGACACTCAATATCAAGCAAGAATGGTAAAAGACTTAATTAGTGCTTTACCATGCGCACCGAGAAACATTTTCTTGCTCTCTTAAACCATAAAAAATAAAAACGTTTATCATGCCATATATTGAGTAACAATACTCCGTGAGTTTTTGGCTACATTTCGCCTTTTAATTACTATATTTTAATCGAATTTGATCTAAAATATTAGTGTTTTATACTTATTACGTGAGCTTTATTGTATAGGACTTGATTCTAAGCAAAAACATATTTTTAGAGCTAAAACGAATAATTTAGAGCTTCAAAGCCCGAGTAGAAATCCAAAAAATTCAACCAAGATTGAGTTCGGGTTTCAAAGACCGAATCTGATAGGTTTAGAAAAAAGTTGGAAGCTTAGAACTAAGCTTGCCGCGATGTGCTGCACCATGCGGCAAGGCAATTCGTTGGCAGAATAAACTTTGCAAAGGCTTCTGATTAAAGCCTTTTGATACGACGCACCACGGTCGCGGCAGGCTTATTTTGGGGCATGATTTTCTACTTTGCTTCATTAAGGATAGTTTGGTTCTAGGTTATTTATATACGGTATAAGTACATGAAAAATATAATTTTAAAAGAACTTTTAATCTACGGAAGACTGGGAGAGCGGCTAAGGCTTGGAAACATACGGATCCATCACTTTTTCAATCAACAATTGATTCATACTCGAGTTTGGACTAAAAGTTGATTGTAATATATTTTACTTCTCTTATATACCTTTAAGACGATGGACATTTTTTAATCTAAGGAGTAGTTTTCCTTTAGGGTTTTAACCAACATGGTATTTTGAGCGTTATTTATGGATTTAACTCTCATTTATTATTTGAATTCGTCGATGGAATTTTGAATTGAATTGCAAATTTGCAATGTTATTCATTATTTTATTTTAATCGAAAGAGGAATAGTTTGGTGCGGCATTATATTTTTTGGTTTAAGTTAGTGATTCTTTCATGTAATTATGAGAGCTTTTTGAATTATTTATTTAATCAAAATAGGAAAATGTTGGTGAAAAGTTTTTGAAATTGTTTAAGCAATTACAAAGAAATGTAACAGACTTTGCAGAGATAGAAGAGAGAAGAGAGGAGGAAGGAGATGATAATCTGTTATTCATCTTGTTAAAGAAAGGTGAGAGTACAAGCCCATATATATAGAATCTATATGGACTAAAATCAGAATTAACAATATTTTAATATCCTAACTAACTTCTAACGAATACATAGCTAATGACTAAACTACCCTTTCTTCCTTGCTATGTAATACCCTTTTCTACACTCCCCCTCAAGTTAGGTAGTGCAAAAATATTATAAACTCCTAGCTTGGAACTGAGATATTTATGTTTAACTTTGTTGAGGCCTTTAGTTAAGATGTCGGTTGGTTGTTCTCTGGTTGAAATATACTTGGTTGTGATCAGTCCTTGTAATATCTTTTCTCGAATGAAGTGAAAATCAATTTCGATGTGTTTGGTTCTCTCATGATATATTGGATTGGCTACAATTTGCATAGCAACTTTACTATCACTGTAAATATCAATAGATAGTTTGATCTGAAAATCAACTTCTTTTAGTAAGCCAATCATCGAAATTAACTCTGCAACTGTGACAATAATGTTTCTATATTCAGCTTCTGCTGAGCCTCTTGAAATAATTGTTTGCTTCTTAGATTTTCAGGAAACTAAAGAATCCCCAAGTCTAATCATATAGCCTGTAACAGATTTTCTTGTATGTGGGCAAGAAGCCCAATAAGCATCACAAAATCCCATGACTGTATTGCTAATGTTACTAGATAATAGAACACCTTGACCAGGCTATTTCTTTATATATCTTACAATTCTAAGTGCAGCTTCCATGTGATACCTTTTAGGATTCTAAAGAAATTGACTGAGAGTTTGAACACTAAAAACTATATCAGGTCGAGTCATGGTAATGTACAGCAACTTACCTATCAATCTTTGATATGGAGTATGATCCTCCATTACTTTGTCACCAATGATTGTGTCTGATTTAGTGGTCTTGACACAATCATCATATTTCTTTGTTGTGAGCTTTGCATTATAATCTAGAGGTGTGATAGCAGGTTTGACAGCCCCTAGTCCAGTTTCAAAAATAAGTTCTAGTGCATACTTCCTTTGGTGCATTAAGATTCCTTTCTTGGACCTCGCAAATTCAATGCCTAAGAAATACTTTATCTTACCTAAGTCTTTCATTTTAAAGGCCTTCTGCATGGCAGTTTTGGTATTTTGTATCAAGCTAAGACTGTCTCATGTGATAAGCATGTCATCAACATATACTAGCACTATAGTGATGCCTTCTGAAATCTTTTTGAAGAAAAGAGTGATCAAACTGACTCTACTGAAATGCATTCCCCAATAAAGATTCTGTTAACTTAGCATTTCATTATCTCGGAGCCTGTTTCAAATCATATAAGAATTTAACAAGTCGACAAACTGAATTCTTCTTTCCCTGACTGGTAAATCCTTGTGGCATTTGCATATAAATTTCATCATAGAGATCACCTTGTAGAAAGGCATTATATACATCCATTTGATGTATATGCCACTATTTTTGGGTAGCAGTAACAAGTATTATTTTGACTGTCTTCATTTTAACTACTGGGCTGAATGTTTCTTGATAACCAATACCTTCTTGTTGGCTAAATCCCTTTGCTACTAATGTGGCTTTGAATCTTTCAATTTCCTCTGAAGCTTTATACTTAATCTTATAGATCCATTTACATCCTATTGGATGTTTGCCTTCTGGTAGATTGACTATGTCCCATGTGTGATTGTCTTGCAATGCTTTAATTTCAGCTTTCATTGCTTCTATCTACCTAGGATCCTTAATAGCCTCTGAGTAGTTAGTAGGCTTAATAATTGAAGAGATAGATGTAGTGAAAGCTTGATATTTAGGTGATATATTTCCATATATAAGATATTTAGACAATCCATAGGGTGTGTCTTGATGAATAATCAGAGAGACAAAGTCTCTAAGCCAAAGGGGTGACCTTTTTCCCTTTGTGACTTTCTGAGATCATCTTGATTTGTCGAGGCTATAGTGACAGGAGATGGTTGAACAGAGGATGACATAGCTGGTGGTTGAGGTTCAGTGATTTGATCCAACTGATTTACCTCGCCTTGTTGATCCATGAGTTCTATTTCTAGATTAAACTCAGTTGGTTGAACAAAGAAGTCATGAGAAGCGGCATCATAATTCTCAGTTATTTCAGGAATTCTCTGATTTAGAGTTGTAGATGATTGACTACCTGTCTCATAGAAAAATTTATGAAAATTGTTGTCCTGGGTGAATATAGTGGTAGATGTGCTTTGATTTTGTTTGAATGGGAATATGTCTTCCCTAAAATTGACATCTCTACTTACCAGAAATGATCTGTTTTCTAGATCATATACTCTCTCCGTTTCAATTTATGTGAACATGTTTGACTGGGCACGGAGTTAAAGAAAAAAATGAAGACTTTTAAAATTTGTGGTCCTAAACAAGTTAAAAAGAGCCTAGAATATTTTTGTGATTATAAAAACTTCTCATTAAGGGTAGAATTGTAAGTTTAAATAAAATTATTTTTAAATTTAAAAAGGGGTCATTAGTTTTGGAACGGACCAAAAATAAAATAGGTTCACATAAACTGGAACAAAGGGAGTAGTAAGTATCCCTTCTGTTCAGTTGAATATCCCATATGTACTGTCAATTTTTATCTAGGCATCATTTTGTCATGTTTCTGAACTATCTTTGCATAGGCTAGACATCTCAGTACTCTCAGATGAGTTAGGGTAGGCTTGTTATCAAATAGTCTCTCATAAGGTGTTTGATTGCTTATGACTATGCTTGGCAGCCTGTTGATAAGGTAAACTGCAGCTAATACACAATGCCCCCAGAATTTGATTGGTATATTTGCTTAAAATCCGATTGCTCTTGTGACTTCCAGAATATGTCTGGGTTTCCTCTCAGTAACTCCATTTTGCTGAGGCGTATAAGCACATGATTTTTGATGCATAACTCCTAGATTGTTGAACATGATCTCACATACTGAATTTACAAATTCAGTGCCATTATTTGTTCTGATTACTTTGATTAGCTTATCAAACTGAGTTCTGACTAATGTAATGAACTATTGTAGCACAATGCTCACATCTGACTTTAATTTCACCAGAAATATCTAAGTAAATCTAGTGTAGTCATCCACTACTATTAAGAAGTATTCGTTTTCATCAATTGTAGGTACTTTGTAATAGATCAACATGTACTAATTAAAAACAAACAGTAGTTTTTGTATTATTGATTGGAAAAGGAAGTCTTGTTTGTTTTGCATATGGACATACAGTACATTTATCTACTCTTTCAGCTATTATTTCAATCTTTCAAATAATAATATTTTAAGTATTGAAGCTGATACATGTCCAAATCTTTTATGCCACAGATCTATGTCTTCATTGGTCTTGAGTTCAATGATCACTGGTGGTTATTTTGCTGCAAATAGAACTTCATCACTGGATCCAATTGGTTGAAGATTTCCACTTATAATGTATAATTCACTGTCTTCTCTACCAATCGCTCTCACCTGCCCATTGAAGAGATCCTGAAAAATACAAAAATCAGGAAAAAAGGCTACTGAGAACTTTAGTTCTTTGGTGACCTTAGAAACCGATAGTAAGTTGTACTTGAACTGTGGAATATGAAACACATTTGTTACTGTGATTCTATTAGTAATATTACTAGAACTAGTGTGAGCCACATGTGTTATATCTCCATTAGGTAAGAACACTCTCTTTGGATATTCTGGTTGCACAATGGAAGCTTGGTTCAATAGACTTAAATCAGCTACCATGTGATTGGTAGAACCAATGTTAATTATCCACTCTTGTGGGCTAGTGAAGGCTAAACAAGCAATGCTAATACCTGCTGCATTAGCTGTAGAAGTCTCAGAACCATTAACACCTAAAAATTTATTCAATATTTGCAGAATTTGCTCATATTGTTCCTATAAAAAATTGCAGTTGGTTATTGGAGGCAACCCTTGTAAATTTAGTTGAGTAGTAGGCCCTTGTCCCATATTGTAATTGAATTTTCCAGTGTCTGTATTCGTATACATTGGCACTTCCTGATGCTTGGAATTGATTTGCATGGGAGTTTATATCAGTTGAACCATTGTAACTTATATTTCTGATATGTGCATTGTTCTCAGTCATCACATTGTAGGCTACATTTCTAACTCCCCCTTTTTTTCCTATTCTTGAATTCGGGAGGATACCCCACAATTTTATAGCAATTTTCTTTGCTATGTCCTTTCATTTTGCAGAAATCACATTGTATGTTGTAGTTTTTCTTGAATTTCTGATTTCCTCCATGTCCAGTTCTAGTATACATAGCCACATTATAATGATTTGCAGACACAACTGGATTTGCCCCCAATAGTCCTGAGGCAGCAGCAACAGATTTTTGGCCTTCATCACTGACGATTAAGCCATAAGCTTGGTTAACAGTTAGTGTGTGACTCATCATCAAGATTGCTTGGCTGTATGAATCATTCCACCCCATCAAAAATTGAACAACTTTAGTTTGTGTAAATGCACTACAAATTCTTTAGACTTTGCACAGTCACACCCAGGAGCTAGAACTAAAGTTTCAAATTCTTCCCATAAATCTTAGAGTTTTGAGAAGTACACAGAGACAAAAAGTTGTTCCTTGACTTAGTGTAGTAATTTCTTTATGCAAATTAAATGATCTAGACCCATCTCCATTGTTAAACCTTTCATGTAAATCATTCCACACAGCCTGTGCACTAGATGCATACATAATACCACCAAGAAGATCACTAGCAATAGAATTCATAATCCAAGATAGCACAATAGCATTCACCTTTTCCTAATGATTCCGAGTACACTCTAGGAATCTTTCTTTAGAACACGACCCATCAATCAACCCCAATTTATTCCTACCCAGCAATGCTACCCTCATAGAATGATATCAGATAGAGTAATTTTTTATACCTATCAATTGAAATGAAATAATCTGAATTTCACTCATATCTGATGGTGACAAGAACAACGGATGATTGTAGTCGATTTCTGGGGCTTGATTCATGAAACCTTGGGCTGTACCCGCTGCATGTAAAGTTTGACTCACATCCGGGGGTGCCAAATCTTCAATCGCCATTGATGACAAAGAATTTCAAGAATGCACTTGCAGAAGACAGCAGTGAAGAATTGATTTTGCGGAAGAATAAAGATCGAACACCGAGCTAAGAACTCTTGCTCGACACGTCTGATACCATGAAATTGTTTAAGCAATTACAAAGAAATGTAACATACTTTGGAGAGATAGAAGAGAAAAGAGGTGATAGAGGAGGAATGAGATGATAATTTGTTATTCATTGTTAAAGAAAGGTGAGAGTACAAACACACACATATATATATAGAATCTATATGGACTAAAAGCAGAATTAATAATATTTTAATATCCTAACTAACTTCTAACTAATTCATTAATACTAACTAATACATATCTAATGACTAAACTGCCCTTTCTTCCTTGTTATGTAATACCCTTTTCTAAAGTTTTACTTGAGACCATTCCTGTCAATCCGTTCTTGCATCTATTCATAGGATTTTCCATTAGGTTATTTTTTAGAGATTAAATTTCTTTTTAACTTTGAAAATAATTTAATCAAGTTAGGGTTTTCACAAAAATGATTCATAATATGAAAAGTGAACACACATAGAGCTTTTGAATTGTATCAAGAGAATTCATATCTAGTTTGTAAATATAAGAGATAATCTTAACCTTACATATAATACTCCTCCTGTTTCAATTTAAATGACATATTTTTCTTATTGGTCCGTTTAAAAAAGAATAACATATTTCTACAATTGAAAATAATTCAATTTTAAACTCTTCATTTTACCCATTTTACCCTTAATGAGAAGTTTTTATAATCACAAGTTTCAAAAATCTTTTTTTTTTTCTTAAACTCTGTGACAAGTCAAACTACATCTAAATTGAAACGAAGACGGTACGATTTTTCCGTAAAAAAAGATTTGGATGAACTCCTAGCGCCCTTAGCTCCGCCCATGATAATACCCTAGGCTAAAAGAGACCATAAGTTGGTTTTTGTGGATCCACAAAACATGGGAATGTCCGTGAAACATTTGGTGGGGTCAAAAGGGATGATAAAAAATAGGAAGAGGAAACATGCAAGGTTCCTCAAGGGGTGGACACAATCTGCTGGAATCTATCTGTTGTAGTATTCATAATACTCTGCTTGTCCTAAAAATCAAAGGATAGTGGCCTAGAAAGGTCCATCTCTAACCCACCACCCACCTTTATAACCCCACCCCATTCAGCGAAAGTGCTAGAAATTTAAAAATATTTGTACATATATATCCATTTCATCATTAAGTTTCGGAAAAGGACTCCTTAATCTTCACCAGCATTGCCCTAGCTGTTTGGCTTGTTTAGTGACAAGTAATGTTATTTTCTTTTCTTTCTTTTTGGGATTTGAGATTGCTTTTACTTAAAAGCATAGTACATAATGAGTATTCACACACCGTGAAAGATGGTCAGTTGGATATTCTTCATCGATAAAGTATATTGCTATGTATAAAAAATTATATTATGTATATATATCAGAATTATTTTTTATATATGTATATTAAATCTTAAATACTACTAATAAAAAAATTATACTGTATATATACGTGCTCGCTCTCCATTATGAACATCAATGAGACAGCTTGTACCGTATATTATACTGAGTCCGGGAATCTTTTATTAGTAGCTACAAACTGCAATAACTGGTGTACGTTACATGTGGGCTTTCTGGCAGGACGTCTTTGTGATTCTAACGGGTAGCTCACAAATAATATTCCCTCTGATTTTAAATACTCCTATTAATAAGAAATAAAATTTACTTTAAAATAATATGCACTTATTGCTTTTTTCATATTTATCTTTACTATTTAATTAGCATAGTATTAACTTAGACATATATTTCTGTAATTATATCTACGAAAAAGGGTCAGAAATGTCCTTAACGTATTAGAAATGACTCAAAAATACCCTCCATCCACCTATGGGTTCAAATTTGCCCTTAATGTTATTTTTAGGCTTAAAAATGCCCCTTTCTGAATGGAAAGATGACATGGCATTGATGACATTTTAACATTAAGGGCAAATTTGAACACATAGGTGAAAGGAGGGCATTCTTTAGCCATTTCTAATACGTTAAGGGCCTTTCTGACCCTTTTCCGTTTTAATTAAACATGTAGCATTTATTTAGTCTGGAAAAAATGAATTTTTTTACTAAAAACTGAAAAAAATAAAAATATTTTTTTTCCAGTTTTTACAAAAATAAACTGCTTTAAAAAAGCTGAAAAATAGTAAAAACTGAAAAAAAAACTAAAAAGCAATGTTTTTGTAAAAGCTGAAAAAAATATCTCCTCTTCTTCTTCCTTCCTTGTTTGTCCATATGCTTTCTGAGTTCATTTTTTATATATATTTTAGGTCTTCTAATACATTGGTGTAAAATGAGGAGTGAACCCTCGAAGTTGCCTCTTCATCCCAGCGATTTTTGCACATGCGCTCATGGGGCCGCATGTACGGTCACGCACTTGCGAAAAAATCATCGCAGGTGCGAAGGTCACTTATCCGGGCTGGGTCCGCACCTGCGCGCTTGAGTCCGCACCTGCGGATGCACTTATGCGCTCAATCGTCCGCTTTTACGGAACCTTGGGTCCTTCTCACCTCCGCATTTGCGACTGCCCTTCCGCAGATGCGGCTCCGCTCCTGCGGCTCACTCGTCGCATCTGCGACCACTGACTCCCCGACCTAAAAGCGCACCTGCGATACCAACCTCATTTCTGCGGGGCCGCACCTGCGGACTCCCCACCGCAGGTGCGAAAACACCAGAACCAGCAACTCAAAAATTTCTCTAAGTCCAAACTTTCACCAGTTAAGCACCCGAAATACACCTGAGGCCCCCGGGACCTCAACCAAACCTACCAACCAATCTTATAACACCATACGAACTTAGTCGAGCCTTCAAACCACATCAAACAATACCAAATTCATGAATTAAGTACGGATTCAAGCCTAAGAATTTAGAATTTTCTAAATTCTACAAATGACACTGAAACACGTCAAATCTAGTCCGAATGACCTCAAATTTTATACACAGGTCACAAATGACACTACGAAGCTACAGCCACTTCCGGAAATCTATTCTGAGCTCGATATCAAAAATTTCACTATCGGCCGAAATCGCCGAAAATCTAACTTTCGCCAATTCAAACCTAAATCTACTACAGACCTCCAAAACACATTCCGGATACACTTTCAAGCTCAAAATCACTCAACGGAGCTAACGGAGTCGACGGAATTCCATTCCGGATTCGTCTTCATACAGTTCCGACTACGGTCCAATCTCTCAGGCTTAAACTCACAATTAGGGACTAAGTGTCCCAAAACTCCCCGAATTCCATAACCAAACACTCCGGCAAATCCCCAAAGCAGAAACAAATATGGAAAAATCAGATATTAGGGGATCGGGGCTCAAATTCTCAAAATGACCGGCCGGATCGTTACACTCATTCACCCCCGAGCCCAGATATATAATTAATTTTGGAATCCGACCTCAAATTGAGGTCTAAATTCCCAAATTTCCGAAATTCTTAGTTTCTACCCTAACCCCTAATTCTACCATGAAAACTCTAGATTTTAGGTTGATAATTCATGAAATGTAATGGGTAATTGAAAAAAAATGGTTTAGAATCACTTACCAATACTTTGGGGAAGAAAATGACTTTTGAAAATCGCCTCTCACCGTTTGGTTTTTGAGAAAATAATTTTTTGGTTAAATCCCATATTTGGATCTTGTTAAGTGCTGGGCGATAGTGTGCATTGCGTTCACGAGGCCACAGTCGCGTTCGCGAAGAGCATTGGCTGCCAAGCCTTCGCGTTCGCGAGACAGTGTTCGCGTTCGCATAGGCTAACCCGCTGGCCTTCGCGTTCGCGAGACATTGCTCGCGTTCGCGATGAAGGAAAGGCTGACTCCCCCTCCCCCCAGTGCCTAACACTACGCATTCGCGAAGGGTAAAATTCTCATCGCTTCGCGTTCGCAACCAAGCCTTCGCATTCGCGAAGAAGAAAATTCCGGCCTCATCAGTTTACTCTTCGCGTTCGCGAGAGGACCTTCGTGAACGCGAAGAAGGACATGCGAGAACATCATAATCTGCAGAAAACCAGATTTTCCAAAGTCCAAAACATCCTGTGGCCTATCTGAAACTCAGCCAAGCCCTCGGGGCTCCAAACCAAACATGCACACAAGTCTAAAAGCATCATACGAACTTGCTCGCGCGATCAAATCGCCAAAATAACACCTAGAACTACGAATTTAGCACCAAATCAAATGAATTTCTTAAGAACACTTTAGAATTTCTATCTTCACAACCGGACATTCGAATCACGTCAAACCAACTCCATTTCTCGCCAAATTTCATAGATAAGTCATAAAATATTATAATGAACCTGTACCGGGCTCCGGAACTAAAATACGGACCCGCTATTAACAATGCCAAACATCAATCAATTCTTAAAAATAATTAATTTTCAGACTTTTAATTTTTATCAAAAATTCGTAACTCGAGCTAGGGACCTCCAAATTTGATTCCGGGCATACGCCTAGTTCCCATAATTTGATACGGACCCATCGGGACCGTTAAAATATGGATCCGGGTTCGTTTATCAAAAATATTTACCGAAGTCAACTAAAATTAACTTTTAAGGCATAATTTTTTATTTTCATCAGTTTTTAACATAAAAACTTTTCGGAAACATGCCCAGACTGTGCACACAAATCGAGGAGGGTAAAAATGAGATTTTAAGGCTTAAAAGCGCAGATTCAAGTTATAAAACATAAGATGACCTTTTGGGTCATCACAGTGAGGTGACCTATAATGGCCTCATGTTGCTCTTGCAAGACCCTGACTGCTTCAATGACGTGCTCTTCTTCAGCATCATCAGGAGTTGCCTCCTGAGCATGTCGCGGATATCGGCCGCCGTGGACCGGCGTGGCCTTGTTTCCCTCGTTGTAGATATCACTGATTGAATCCTCGTGCTTAGGCTGATTTCCTTAGGCTTCAACATTATGTGTGCTGTTAACACCATTATCTGTCATTTTTAATAATTTTTGCTAAGAACAAAGAATCACACAAGTTAGTAACAGATGCAGGGATCAATTCAATTAAACGACTGTCTATGCCCCATGGTGGGCGCCAAACTGTTTACCCGTAAAACGGTACTGTTAAATTTATACGTGGTTTATAGACAAGTAAATTAATTTGGTCCAAAATAATAGATGAATTAAATAAAAATATAAGACTAAGCCTTAAAATTGAAATAGACGGTAGATATCTTGGTTCCGGGCGCAGAGCTATCAGGAGCAATAAGAACAATGCAAATAAGCAAGAGAGTAAAATGTTATTGAGCTTTTGATAGAAAATAACGTATGCTTGTCAGAAAATTCGTGTCCCTTCCAATAATAGTAGAGCTCACTATTTATAGTTGCACCTAGGGAACAAGGTCCTAGGATTAAGCTCCTTTTTAATGATAATTATGAGGCTCATTGAAGGATGTGTAACGGTGAGCAGTGAATGTTATATTCTCTGTAACGGATCATGCACTTAATGCTGTAGAATATTTTTCATTGAATGCTACCGGATAATGGCATTAATTTCGTCGTTATGAGTATCATTCTCTTCGGTGACAAGCGAGATCATTGCCTTCGGGTTTAGGTATCTTCTGCCTTCGATTTCACGTGTCACTCTCTCATGCGATCATTAAATATGAATATGTTTTATCCCTATACAATAGTTATACTTTGGAACCAAACAGTATGCTTGTACTTACACTGTGATTACGTTATGACGAATAAATAAGTCATCGTAATTACTATATTGTGTAATTACTAGATTGTGTAATTACTACCATAATAATTAAATCAATTCCAATTACCAGGTAACTTTCCAAACCGACCCTAAAAAATCTTAGTGCAATGTACATTCTTAATCTTAATTTTCGCATTCAATTGACTTCTCATTAAAAAAAAAATACTGTCAATGGTTTTCATCATTGTTACAAATTAAGTGGCTGCAATCTCGACAGCTATAGGACTTCATATTTTGAAGAATTTTATGTGGGTCCATATCTAATGTTATGTACATATTTTGCTATATTGATTTTTTATTTTTTTTTGCATGAGCAAATCCTTTTTCTTCGTATGGTCAAAAGTCAGTATCTTTTACTTGGCCTTAGTGCACCCAATATCTATTTATCTATGTGTGTGCGCGTGTAATAAATACTTTCTAGTACTTAGACTTATGTCCACTGGTGAAGCTATTTACGTCTGGTCAATCGAACATTATTCGCTGAAAAATTATACAATGTATAGAATAAAATATTACTTATTATTAGCCAAAAAATATACGTTGAACATTCTTGCATAGTTTACTGACAAAGAATATTCAAAATTTAAATACTTTTATTGAATTTTTTGACTTCGCTACTGCTTATGTCATTAAGAATTCTGAATAACCAGGACTTATAGTGTGGATTGTGAAATACTTACGCATGTCGTGAGCAACTTGAATTATAAATCCAAATATTGATATGTGAATACAATTTAAATCTTACAAATATACAAATATGTATTTCTTGAGTTATAGTGTACCCATGTTAAGTTATAATATCGCCATCATATGCCAAAGGCATCCAAAATTGGATTTATAGCGGTTTTTAGCTAGTTCACCCATTGCATTAACGTTTTTAGATCAAATTCTCTCACAATATTCACAGTTTTACAAAATTTCTCCAATATAGAAAGTCATTAGGAGGAAACAAAGGAGACATAATGACAATTAACATAATATTTTTTTCTATGATAAAAACGCAAAGTTGAATAAATTATTTTTATTACAAAAAGATACAGTTTGAAGAATTCTTGTGATACTTATGCAAAATTGAGTGATTTTTTCGTTACGAAAAATAACTTGATGACTTTGCTATAACAAAATAAAAATTGAGAAATCAACCGTAAATTTAATTTTCTTCTATTATGAGAAATAACTTAATGACTTTAATGTAATGAAATAAAATTGAGTAATTGCCAAGGAATTTATCCGACTTAAAAAGGAACTAGTATTAGTACTCACGCGATGCGCGAACATAAATCATGTCAAATTATGATTTGGGTTATTTTGGATATGTACAAATAACCTTAAAATTAAACCTTCCATATATAAATTATAAATAATTATTAAATATTAATTAAAAAGCATGACATGAAACTATTTTTCAAATCACGAAGTGGATAACTTATTTTCTTTTTTCTATACCGTAATAACCCAACCTCTTAATTTTGGCACTTGAATTTTATTTTACGGTCAATATTAAATAATACTAAACATATAACGTTGTGATCTGTCTTGTTTGAGCATATTACATCATACTATTTTAGCAAAATTCTTACTACCACTTTATTTTTCTTCTCAAATTCAAATAAGTCTTATTCTTCTACATTTTTAGATAGAACTTTTGTTCTCTTTTTGTTTTTTGCTTATATTTATTGCATTATTTATTACTTAATATTGTTATATTGTAATGTGATATTTTATTAGCTTATAAATTGGCGTAATGTCTTGCTTATTACCCTATTAATAATTATCAATAAATATAAATATTTTTTATTCTTTAAATTTAATATATTTTTACACTATTATCATCTTACTCGAAACTCTTTCATCATTAAAATCTATCAATAATATTTTTGAGTATTATTGAATAATTTAATTTATATATTTTAAATAAATATAAATATAAGTATCATCGCACTATCTCTATTTTCTTCTTTATACATTCTCTTCCCTAATAAGAAATTTTAATTAGCTTTTTACACAAATATTTTGACATGTACTCAAAACATCATTTCGTTTTATTTTAAAATATAACTTTGAATTAGTCTAAAAATAATACATAAGTTCTTTTATAATATTTCAAATCTATTGAATTTTCCCATAATTATTTTTTTATTACATGAAATTAAATTTTCTTTCTCTTTTAATCTCAAGATACAAATTTAGCTTTTAATTTTCATTAGTAAAATTACCTACATGAGATATTTATTTAGAATATTTAAATTTGTAATTTGGTATCAATTTTTTATTTTTTTTTTATCTAGCAAGACTTCAATTTTGTGGTCATATCCATATTTTGAGCGTTCTCATCATAACTTTAAGAACTTTCTAATCTCAAGTTTAAATAGTCTTTTTCTTTTATTTTTAATATATTTTTTAAAATGTTAATTATTTTTCTTATTTTTGCTATAACATTATCTAATACGTAATATCATCACATTTTCATGCGATTTTTTTATTAACTTATTGTAACGACCCGACCGGTCGTTTTGAGCCCTAGCGCGTCATTCGGCAGTTTGAGTCCATGAGTAGCTTCACTTCAGGTATTATGACTTGTACGTGTGGTCAAAATTGAATTTCGGGAAGTTCGGAGTTAATTTAGAAAGAAAATTCTCATTTCGAAAACTTTAAGTTGGAAAGATTGACTAAGGTGTGATTTTTGAGTAAACGACCTCGGAATCGGAATTTGACTATTCTAATAGGTTCCTATAATAATTTTGCACTTGGGTGTATATCCGAATCGGGTTTTGGATGACCCTGGAGCATTTCGGCGCCTATTGTGGAAAGTTGGCATTTTGGAAGATTTCATAAATTTGGGTTGAAGTGCACTTCAATATTATCGATGTCCATTTTGGATTTCGAGCCTGAAAATAGCTCTGTATGGTGATTCTAGACTTAGGGGCGCGTCCGGAAGTAGATTTGGAGGTCTGTAGATCGTTTCGGGGTCATTTGGCGAAAAATAAAAATTTAAAGTTTTTGAAAAGTTTGACTGAGGGTGAACTTTTTGATATCGGGTTCGAATTCCGATTCCGGAAGTTGAAGTAGGTTCGTAATGTCATTTCAGACTTGCACGCAAAATTTGGCGTCATTCCGAATTGATTTGATAGGAAGCGGACACGCGGGAGTATTTTTAGAAGTTTTGGAGTTCATGAGTTAATCCATGCGTTTTGGCGTCCGATTCGTGGGTTTTGATGTTATTTCAGTATTTCAATCGCTCGAGCGAGTTCGTATGATATTGTTAGACTTGTGTGTGTGTTTGGAGTGGAGCCCCGAGGGCTCGGGTGAGTTTCGGACGTTCAGGAGGATGTGAAAAATTTCAGTTTTTCTGGTGTTTCTTGGCAGCTGTTGCAGGTCGCAAATGCGAGAATTTGTTCGCATTTGCGAGAAAGGCTTCGCAATTGCGAAGAAGCCTGATCTAGGCAGTATTCGTATTTGCGACACTTTGGTCGTATTTGCGATCTCAGCAGTGTCCGCATTTGTGGCTCCTTGGTCGCATTTGCGACCTTGGCAGTAGAAGCCCAGGTTTGCATTTGCGATGGATTTGTCGCATTTGCGAACCAGGTGTCGCAAATGCGACATCTTAGACCTGTGCACAACTCTATTAAATATGGGACTTAGGCCATTTAACTCATTTTCTTTCATCTCTTGGGCGATTTTGGAGCTCTTGGAAGGGGGGGTTTTCACCTAGCACTTTGAGGCAAGTAATTTCTACACAACATGAGTTAAATACATAGATTATGGGTAGATTAACATGTAAAAATTGGTAAAATCAAGGGTTTAAATGAAAACCCTAGGTTTTTGATAAAAATGGGATTAACCCACGAAAATGATTATGGAATTAGATAAAATTCATATATTTGAGTTCATGAGGTTATGGGTAACAATTTTCTTCAAATATTTTCAGAATCCGGGCACGTGGGCCAGGGGTGAATTTTAGGAATTCCTCTAATTAGGTTGAAAAATTACTTTAATAGTTAGGAAATGAACTCTTAAACATGTATTGACTAATTTAAATGTCATTTGACTAGTTTCGGATCGTTTGGCACCGAGTTGAGGGTTTAAAGCACAATTGTGGACCGGAAAGTAAGCTTTGATGCGAGGTAAGTCTCTTGTCTAATTCTGTGAGGAGAAAACTACCCCTAGGTGATATATTTAATATGTGCAACTTGATGCGGGGCCTACGTACGTACGAGGTGACGAGAGTCCGTACGTAGCTAGATTAATGTGTATTGTCCGGGTAGACTTAGGTTCACACCATGCTATACTTGCACTATAGAGATTATCTTTGCCCATTTAATTCTTTTATTTCGCATTATGACTTGAGACTAGACATGCGTATAGTGATAGACTCGTTATTGTAGAGACTTCACGAGTTTCATGATTAGTCACGAAACAATCATACTCCTTTTATGAAATTGTGTATGCGATATATATATGTATGTTTCATTGAAAGAATATTCGTTAAAGAAATTATAACTCACACGTTTATTCGTAACTGGGGGTCAAATACCCGTTAAATCTTCTTACTCTAATGGGATCGGGCCATTCGCCTCGGCAGGATTTATGTACCATACTCTCATGGGAGTGGGTCGTTCGCCTCGGCAGGTTAATAGATGCATCTATGGTTCGTGTCATTCGACCATCGGCATTGCATAGATTATGATGGGATCGGTCCGTACGCCTCGACATTTCTATAAAATATCCTCATGGAATCATGCGTAATATTTAGCAAGAAGCCAGTGTATATGTGTGTTCTACCTGATTTGAAGTATAACGACCCATTTTGGTAAGGTCCATTATATTCTTATATATATGCTCCGGTTGAGGAGGAAATGTGCTAATTGAGAGCTTGAGTCTATTGTAAATAGGAGATTTGTACCACAGATATATACTTGTTTATTTTATTATTTATTCTGCCTCATATTTGTTCACCTCTTTACTGTAACTGATATTATTCGACCACTAGTGAGTGTCGATGTCGACCCCTCGTCACTACTCCTCCGGGGATAGGCAAGATACTTAGTGGGTACACGTTGATTTACGTACTCATACTACACTTGCTGCATATTTTGTGCAGGTAATTTTATGTGTGGTGGTCCTTTGGGGCACGGAGGCACGGAGGATGCAGGGACTTACCGTGAGCTGCATTTCATGTTACGATCTGCAGCTAGCAGAGTCTCCTTCAGAGTTATTTATATTCTCCTGTCCAATTTGTATTCCGGACAGATGCTGTATTTTATTTTACTTCCTAGTAAATGTTTATGCACTTGTGACACCAAATTTTGGGAATGATTATGGGTTGTTCCGTATTGATGTTGTGAAAATATTATCATTTACTCTGTAAAATTTTTATCTCTTACTATTTAATTGAAGGAAATTTACGATTTCAAAAATACTAAAATGAGTAATTAAGTTAAACTTTTATTGTTGGCTTGCCTGACAATGGTGTCACGACCTTTAATGAATTTTGGGTCGTGACACTTATACACTTTATTAACTATTCTTATCTACTACTATTTTTAATATATTATAGATAGATATGCATTTTTTGTATTAAAATGAATATTTATTTTATTTTTAAAATATTGCTTGAAATTTTTAATTTTTTTTAGTATTGTATACTTACTTTATTTTATTTTCTATAGTAATTCTTAGTATAAATATCCTTACATTACCTCTAATTTATTTTTATTATTCAAAATTTTAAATTGTTTCTTTTATGTATTAGACTTTAGATATGTGGCCTTATCCACATGCATGCCATTTCTTATCATACTGAAACAAATTTTTCTCATCTCAAATTTAAATAAGTTTTATCCTTCTTCTTTTGTATTGTAACGACCCGACCCGTCGTTTTGCTTTCTAGAACTCTGTTCCCTTAAATAAGACTCCACGTATATGCTTTTAGTGTTTTATGACTTGTGGGGGTGGTTAGTCCGGATTGAAATCGGAGCACTTAGTTTCATTATATTTCGCTTAAAAAGGATTAAGTTTGTCTTGGGTCAATATTTTTAGTAAACGACCTCAGAACCGGGATCTGACGGTCCCAATAGGTTTATACGATAATTTTTGGACTTGGACGTATGTTCGGATCGGTTTTGGATGACCCGGGGACGTTTGGTGCTTAATATTGAAGATTGGCACATTGAAGATTTTTTAAGATTCTTTAAATTTGGTTGGAGTAGGTTTTAATATTATCGAGGTTCGTTTGGGATTCCGAGCCCGAAAATAATTCCATATGGTAATTTAAAACTTACACGCAAAATTGGGTGTCATTACGAGTGAGTTGGAAGAACTTGAAGTTCATAAGTTGATTTGATTTGATTTGGAGTGTAATCCTTAGTTTTGATGTTATTTAACGTGTTTCGAGGGTTCGAGCGAGTCCATTTTATGATTTCGAACTTGTTGGTATGTTTGGATGAGGCCTCGAGGGCTTCAGATGCATACGGGCAATGCGCAAAACTCGTTTGGACTTGGAAGAAATTGCTGAAGCAGCAGGGCTTTTGGTGCGTTCGCACATGCGAAGGATTGGCCGCAGGTGCGGCACCGCAGAAGCGGCTGGTTAGCCGCAGGTGCGAAATTGGGCTGCGTGGCCTGAGCCGGCAGGTGCGGACATGGAGGCGCAGATGCACGACCGCAGAAACGGCCAGTGGTCCGCAGAATCGACCTTGAGCTGGAGGGGCAGGGGCGCAGGTGTGAAGGCTCGACCGCATTTACGAGCCCGCAGATGCAAAGAGGGCGCCGCAGAAGTGGAAGGTGGCCAGCTGGGGAGGGCCGCATCTGCGATGCATTTTCTGCAGATGCGGAGCCCGCAGAAGCGGAACCACTTGGAGGCAGTGGGGTTAATTTAAGACGGGAGTTAGGCTATTTTTGTTCATTTATTTCACTTCTTGGGCGATATTTGGAGCTTCTTAGAGAGGGGTTTCTACCTAGCAATTGAAGGTAAGTAATTCCTACCCAATGTAAGTTAAATACATAAATTATGGGCGGATTTTAACATATAAAATTGTAAAAATTATGAATTTAGTTGAAAAATCTAGGTTTTGATAAAAATGAGATTTGCCCACGAAAATAATTATGGAATTGGGTGAAAATTATATATTTGAGTTCGTGAGGTTATGGGTAACAATTATATTCGAAATTTTTTGGAATCTGGGCATGTGGTCTTGGTGATGAATTTTAAGAATCTTCCAATTTGGGTTGAGTAGTTACTCTAATAGCTAAATTATTAACTTTTGAGCGTATATTGATTATTTTATATAATATTTGGCTAGTTTCGGATTGTTCGGCACCAAGCTGGGTCTTTAGAGTGAATTTGTGGCCGGAAAGTGAGCTTTGAGACGAGGTAAGTCTCTTGCCTAACCTTGTAAGAGGGAATTTAACCCATGGGTAATTTAAATTGCTATTTGATTCTAATTGTGGGGGCTACGTATGCACGAGATGATGAGAGTCCGTGCGTAGCTACTAATTATGTTTAAGTTCGGATAGTTTAGGACCCAAATCATGAAATACTTGTGATGTTTGCACCCTACTTGTTAATTAAAGTGCTTAAATTATATTGAAACTTGTTAAGGATTCGTAAAGACCGAATTGTACTTACTTGAGTTTTGGCGGGTTACTTGCTCGTTAATAGAAATTGTGCTTCTTTATATATTAGCATTATAATAGATTTTAAATCGGATGTTCATAATGTATCCTCTCTTCTTGTGGAGCGGGCCGAAAGCCTCAGTAGTATAATAGATGCATCTATGGTTCGTGCCGCTCGACCCTCGGCAGTGTACATATTATTCTGTATCGGGTCGTACGACCTCGATATAAATCATGCGTGTTAAATGCTTGAAGCTCGGACACACTTGATATTATTTTTCATGAATTGAGAGATTATAATTTATTTATTTGTTCGAAATTTATTTGGAATTAGTATGTGCTAATAGAAGACTCTTGGAATTTACTATTAGTTAAAGAATTATTTAATCATTGTCGTCATCGTGTTAATATTATTATTCACATACTTTATGTCAGTTTAGCATTTCTGTATATTATTGTTAGCCCACAGTAAGTGTCGATGTCGACCCCTCATCACTACTTCTTCGAGGTTAGACTGGATACTTACTGGGTACATATTGTTTATGTACTCACGCTATACTTCTTCACTAATCGTGCAGGATCTGAGGCAGGTGAATCTGGTAGTCATTCCAATGCGCACCCCCGTTACCCCGAGGCCTAGTGGTGAACTGCTCTTCTGAGTTCATTCTGCAGCACCCCGAGTTTCTCTCTTTTATCATTTATTTTCTGTCTACCCTATTTCAGACAGTAGTGTAGAGTTTTGTATATTTTACTAGCTGCTCAAACACTTGTGACACCAGGTATTGGAATTATTCTAGTAGATATTTGATGGCTTTTGAGTATTTATTTTACCACACTTGTTCTTATATTAGTTTACACTTTATTTATTATATCTTTCACCTCTTACTTAATTAATAAATAAAAATCAACTATTTTGAAATGGTTAAAAAGAATAAATACATTGCTAGTTCACCATTGGCTTACCTAACGGCGATGTTGGGCGCCATCACAGCCTATAGGTGAAATTGGATCGTGACATGTATAATGAAATTTTTAATTTTTTTTCCTCTAGTTGTTCCTTAGTTTTACTATTATATTATTCAATACTTAATATTATTACATTTTCATGTGGATTTTCATTCGCTTGTCTGAAATTGATATTCAGTTTTATCATACTCATTCTAATACGATACAAATAAATATAATAATTATTTCAATAGTAACTTTGACTATGTTTCTCATATTCTAAAGTGTGATTTTTCTTATCATACTTTTTTATAATCTCATCTCAAATTTTTACAACAATGGTTTCATTATCACTTTTTTCTACATAATATTTCTAAAAACAAAAATATGAAATGAAAGAAAAGGATCATATTGTTAGTAAATAATTATTAAAATAGAAATTCTTATTTTTAAAAAGTTTTGGAATCTATTTACAATGAAAATAGAAGTCGATCTTAGTTGATTTATACCTTTAAATTAAATTTTCTCAAATTTAATTTGCCTTAATTTAGATATTATTTAAATATTTTTAGATTTTATCCTAAAATTACCAAGTAACTTTTTCTCGGTATGCCACTTAACTTAATAATAAGCTTGACTACACTCTTTTTAATATAATATAAATATAAATGTTTAAATTTAAATTTAAACGCATGATTTGAAATATATATATATATATATATATAGAGAGAGAGAGAGAGAGAACTATTTATGCTTTATCTATATTCTTTCGCATAGTAATTCATTTATTAATGCGAGTGGATAAGATATGTTTTCATTAAGTTTAAATTTTGTAATTAAATAAGAAATATTTATTTACGTATAGAATATTCGCTTACCCGATTTGTTAATATTAATTGACTTTACTATTCTTGTTATTAAAATAAATTTTACTGGTTATTTAACTTTTTTGCTTACCTTATAAATAATTTGTATATTTTATGTAAGATCTTATTTTGCTGCTTGAAATTTTTTAATTTTTAAAGTCATTAAATCTTTAATATCTCAAGTAAATTTTAGTTTTATTTTATATTTTAACTTACTCCAAAGTATAAATAGTCATAGGTTATCTCAATTTATGTCTTTCTATATTTTTTATTTTTTTTTCTATTATAGTGTTTTAATAAATATTTTACCTCCATATTTCTAGCTAATATAGAAGAAAATTTATGAATAAATCATTATTAGATATAGATATGGATATATATGTAGATATAGATATAAACATAGATATAAATATAGATAAAGATATCAATATAAATATAGATATATAAATTAGATTTGTGATTAATTTAGATTATGTATAAGATCTATTTCATTCAACTACTTCCATTAATTATGTTTTTGTTTTTAATTTTTAATTATTAATGTTGTACTAAAATTATCAAGTAACTTCATTTTAGCTTGCCACTTGACTTAACCACACTGCATATTACCCTCCTTTTAATATAATATAGATATACTATAAACCCTACTTGGTCTTCTAGTCTACCTCAACATGGATCTCTCACAATTATAGGCCAATAAATTGGAGTTATGTAAGTTACCAAATCTCCATGTTCAAAACAACAAATTTGTACTTGCACATGTTATGTCTCCTCGATAAAATTGCAATAGTACTATATCAGCTAACTAATGAAGCATTAAATAGAGAACAATGGAAATAAACGAAATCAACTGCGACTCAGCTTTATGAGATTATCAAATAGTTGCGTAAGTGCAAAATGAAAAATATAGCATTGTATACGGGTGAACTCGGGGTCAGCACAAACCCCGAGTTCTCGGTGAGTCAGACTAAGTACGAATGTATAAGATAGAAACCGAATTCGAGAACTCATTGGTTCGAGGCCGGAACGGGGTGCTCGCCATCGGCCCCTACAAGTCAACACTCCCGACCCCGGAACGAGTTTCAAGACCTCGGAAAGAATTACAAACGGTTGCACACGATTAACAGAGGATCGTGATATCCGCACCCAGCTAGATATCACGGTGCGGATCTCGCTCGATACCGGTAGCGTATCGGTGATTGATATACAAGGAGAATTTTTACCTTTTTTAGAGTTGTACTAGGGGTAAAATTCCCCTACTATATAAAAGGGAGGTTTCATATTCAATACACAGATTGCAACACGCATATCAATGCAATGCCAAATTATTTCTCTGCTTTCTAGCTATTGAAAGGTTCTTATTTTAGTCATAGTTCATCATACATATTTCGCTTCGAATCGAGGGTCCGATCGAGGGCAAAACTATTGTTAAGCTAAAATCCGAGCCCGAATTCAAAGTCACAACTGGTTTGGTTATTCATCTCATCTTTAATTAGTTTATCTAACATTCTTGATTACTTGCGTTGAATCTATCCACATATCCCTAAAACCGCGTACAAATTTAATTGTTATCTATTTTAAGGGTAAACGGTTTGGAGCCCACCGTTGGGCTAAGGATAATAGTGGTGGTTTGATACAAATCTCCATAACACACTATATTTTATACTTGTTCTTTAAGGTCTCAATTTCAGGTCAGTTTAAAAAATGTCAAATTCTCAGTTTGCTCACTTGAACGTCGAGGCTGAGTCTGGCCATCATGGCGAAAACAACAATTCGGTGCTTAGCAATGAGGTACCCCTGCTGATATCAACGGAGTCCCAATAGCAGATCCAGTCGATGCCAACTCGCATGTTGCCAACCTGCCTATCGACCCCGAGAACAACATTCGCGGAGAGCCCGGTCAATGGTAAGGAGCGCCCGAAGGCGACAGATTCAGCCTACGAGTGATTTTCGAAATGTTGCAGGCTCAACAGGCGCCGATAGCGCAAGTGCAAAATCAAATATGCGTCCCTAGCAGAGTTGATCCCGAACTATCACAAGAAATCAAATGAAGAAATGAGCAGATCACTGAAAGGCTGGGTGGAGTTGTGCCCGGTGTCAGTCCCGAAGTAATGAAAATAGTTGAAGCATTAACGAAACTGGTGAAGTCAGGTGAAAAGGAAATTGAGGCTAACAACAAGAAAGTAGAGACATATAATTTCCAGGTCGACCAAATCCCAGGAGTGCCCCCCATATTGAAAAGCCCGGACTCCAAAAAATATTTCCAAAAGCCTTTTCCTCCAAGCGCGGCACCAAAGCCAATCCCGAAGAGGTTTCATATGCCCGATATTCCAAAATATAATGGAACCACATATCCGAATGACCATGTGACCTCCTATATGTACGCCATCAAAGGTAACGACTTGGAAGACGACGAGATCGAGTCAGTGTTATTAAAGAAGTTCGGGAAAACTCTGTCAAATAGAGAAATGATATGGTACCACAACTTACCCCCAGATTCCATTGATTCATTCGCTATATTCGTAGATGCCTTTGTAAAGACTCATGCCGGGGCCATCAAGGTCCAGACTAGAAAATCAGTTCTTTTCAAGGTTAAGCAAAGGGATAACGAAATGCTCATTAAGTTCGCATCATGATTTCAAATGGAACAGATGGATTTACCTCCGGTTATGAACGATTGGGTCGTTCAAGCATTCACCCAGGGACTCAACCCCCAAAGCTCCTTGGCTTCACAATAGCTGAAGCAAAACTTGGTAGAGTGCCCAGTTGTAACTTGGGATGACGTCCACAACAGGTACCAATAAAAAATCAGAGTCGCTAGCGACTAACTTGGAGCCTCTTCTGGGTCGGTTTATCCCATCAGAACCGACGACATGCCTAAGAGAGTCGTTGATCATGAATCAAGGCCGATCAGAGATCAGTACCAACCATACAGTGCAGATCAAAGGGGGAATGGGTCCGGGTGCAACTCTACAAGGAACAAAAAATGAGGCGATCGAGGGCCCAATAGCCGAGGTCTGATGAGCAAAAATTGTTTTGACAGGCCGCTCGGGGGAAGGGAAGTACCAAGGTTATTAGAGTATAACTTCAACGTCGATGCCATGATATTTAAACATCAGGTTAGGATCCCTTGTATCAGCCATTAGGTGCATCAAGGAAACTAAGTGGCCTCGACTATTGCAGTCCGACCCCACCCAGAGGGATCCTAACTTGCTGCGTAAATATCATGGCAATTATGGCCACAGGACCGAGGACTGCCGACAATTAAGAGAAGAGGTTGCCCAACCGTTCAATAACAGGCATCTGTGAGAATTGCTGAGTGATCGAGCCAAAAACTACTTCAGAAATAGGGACTCCAACAAACAGACCGAACAAGAAGAACCTTAACACGTCATCAACATGATCATTGGAGGGGTCGATGTCCCCCAGAGACTGATAATAAAGCGCACCAAAGTATCCATCATGAGGGAAGCGCACCCGAGATAACATAACGGAGGGAACCATTTTGTTCAGCAACGAGGATGCCGAAGGCATTGTACAACCTCATAATGATGCACTGGTGATATCCGTACTTATCAACAAATCTCGGGTTAAATGTGTGTTGATTAATCCAGGCAGCTTGGCCAACATCATCAGATCGAGGGACGTCGAGCAGTTGGGGTTACAAGATCAAATAATATCGGCGGTCTAGGTGTTGAACGAATTTAATATGGCATGCGAAACTACTAAGGGAGAATTAACATTGCCAGTGAATACCGCTGAGACGATTCAAGATACAAAATTCTATGTGATCGAATGAGACATGAGGTATAATGCCTTATTCTGAAGGCCATGGGTTCACAACATGAGGGCATTACCCTCAACACTGCACCAAGCACTAAAGTTACCTATGCCGGGAGGAATTAAGACGGTCTACGGAGAGCAGCCAGCCGTAAAAGAAATGTTCGCGGTCGACGAGGTGATCCAGTTCCCGTGATCTCGACATCAAAGAACACAGAGCTGACCAGGAAGGGAGAAATTAAATCGCAATCACCAATACTGGCCCCGACCAAACCAGAAGACCGAGGAGTAGGCGAGGAGGATGATTACAGAGTTCCTAGGTCGTTCATTGCTCCCGATGATTCTGATGCCTCCAAATCGACGGTCAAGGAGCTGGAGCATATTAATCGAATACCTGCCCGACCAGAAGGTATACCTGGGCACAGGGTTAACTCCCGAGCTCAGGAAAAAATATATTGAATTTCTTATAGCTAACATAGATTGTTTCACTTGGTCCCATCTTGACATGACAGGGATCTCGGAGGTAACCACTCATAAAATGAGTTTGGACCCGAAGTTCCATCCAGTTAAGCAAAAACAAAAAAGACTGCAGTCCAAAGTCAAGCACGTTTTAATCAAGGACGAGGTATCTAAACTCCTTAAAATAGGATCCATTTGGGAAGTTAAGTACCCGGACTTGTTAGACAATGTAGTGGTAGTACTTAAGAAAGGAAATAAGCTAAGAATATGTGTAGATTATAAAGATCTGAACAAGGCATGCCCTAAGAATTCTTTTTCTTTTCCTAACATCGATCGGATGATCGACACAACGACCAGGCAGGAGATACTCAATTTTCTCGATGCCTATTCCGGGTACAACCAAATTTGGATGGACCCGGGCGATCAAGAAAAAACTTCATTTATCACTAAGTTCGGCACCTATTGTTATAACATAATTCCATTCGGATTAAAGAACACCGGTGCCACCTATCAACGCCTAGTAAACCGGATGTTCGAAGAACAACTAGGAAAATCAAAGGAAGTTTATATTGACAACATGTTAGTCAAGTCCCTGCGAGCATAGGACTATTTGAAATATTTGCAGGAAACCTTCGACATATTGAAGAAATAAAATATGAAGTTGAACCGAAAAAGTGCGCATTTGGGGTCGGATCCGAAAAATTCCTCGGGTTCATGGTATCCAATCGAGGGATTGAGATCAATCCCGACAAAATCAAAGTCATAGAAGACATCATCGTGGTAGACAACGTCAAGTCCATTCAGAGGCTTACCGGGCATATAGCTGGCTTGGTCCAGTTCATATCGAGGTCCTCAGACAAAAGCCATCGATTCTTCACACTATTAAAGAAGAAGAAGAATAACTTTTTTGGACCCCGGAATGCCAACAAGCTTTAGAAGAACTCAAGCGGTACCTCTCTATTCCCCCTTCTCCATACTTCGAAGGCGGATGAACAATTGTACCTTTACTTGGAGGTTTCAGAGGTGGCGGTAAGTGGAGTCTTAGTCCGGTAAGAGGAAGGTATTCAATTCCCTATTTACTATGTCATTAGGACTCTAGGCGAAGCCGAAACAAGGTATCCTCACATGGAAACATTGGTGTTTTCTTTGCTAAGCGCCTCTAGAAAGTTAAATCTATACTTTCAATGTCACCCCATATGTGTCGTAACCTCTTACCCACTGAGGAACATCATACACAAGCCCGAGCTATCGGGTCGGTTGGCCAAATGGGCCATCTAAATTAGCGGGTATGATATCGAGTATCGACCCCGAACTGCCATAAAATCTCAAATTTTGGCTGACTTCATGTCCGACTTTACACCGGCCTTAGTGCCCGAAGTCGAAAGAGAACTATTGTTAGCCTCAGGGACTACCTTAGGAATTTGGAGCCTTTTTAGGGACGATTCCTTGAACGTAAAAAGGTCCAGGCTCGGGCTTGTGCTGAAGCCCCCTACGGGAAATGTAGCTATTATAACTGTGAAATTGAAGAACAATGAGGCCGGGTATGAGTCCATGATTGCAGGTCTCGAATTGGCTAAAAGTATTGGGGTCGAGGTGGTCAAAGCTAAGTGTGATTCCCTCCTTGTGGTAAATCAAGTCAAATGGACGTTCAAAGTAAAAGAGAAATGAATGCGAAGGTATTTAGACAAGTTACAGGTAATGCTGCATCAATTCAAGTAATGGACCCTACAGTACGTGTCCCCAGATAAAAATAGCAAGGATGATGCTCTGGCTAACTTGGGATCATCGGTTGATGACGATGAATTCAGTTCGGGAATAATCGTACAACTCATGAAGTCAGTGGTAGAAGAAGGCCATGCAAAAGTAAACTCAACGAGTTTAACTTGGGATTGGAGGAACAAGTACATAGGCTACTTGAAAACTGGGAAATTTCCATCGGATCCTAAAGAATCGAGAACCATGCATACCAAGGCTGCCAGATTTATCTTGGTCGAAGGGGAATTGTTTAGAAGGATGTTCGACGTCCCGTTAACCATATAACTAGGTCCGGGAGATACCAAGTACACCTTGAGAGAAGTTCATGAAGGCACTTGCGGAAACTATTTGGGGGCAGAATCTTTGGTTCGAAAATTAATCAGGGCCGACTATTATTGGACCGAAATGAAGAAGGATTCAAAAGACTTCGTATGAAAATACGACGGCTGCCAGAGACACGCACCGATGATCCATCAACCGGGGTAGCTACTACACTCTGTCCTGTCCCAAAGGTCGTTTACGAAATGGGAGACGGATATCGTCGGTCCCCTGCCATGGGCACCCAGTAAGATGGCTCGCCTGCTTGATTGGTTATAGGGATATAAGTGAGCAGGGCTTTTGAAAATTGAGAGGTAGAGCAGCTAGGAGCTAAATATTAAAAGAGCGCCCTCTCTTTTCTTCGGGAAATCTAGTTCGTTGGGCTGGTTCCCTGTCCCCGATATATAACGAAAAGATTGATTAGTTTACCGCATTCATGAAAATACTTGCCTCTCTGGTGTTTGTATTGGTAGTTTGGTACTGAATGAACATATCAAACAAAGGCGAGCGCCCTTCTCCGGCCTGGGAAAAGTAGTGAACTCTAGAAGCTAGGCCTTGTCTCTTTCCCTATCGAAAAACCAACCCTACTTATTTTGTTCTACAAATGCTAACCAAGTGACACACTGGGATCTTCATCTTGCCCTATGAGCTTATGTAGTGAGTGCTGATGTTAAGGATCCTTTAGTTCTGAGCAAGGGCTTGACCCGTTGAGGAGGACATCTTCTTATGCATCTCTCTTCTCAGATCGCCTATGATGGGACCCTATGTCTATGTCGTCGAAGAGATGGTCTTGGGACCCCATCTCCCACAGTAGACATAACAATTTGATTACTCCTATTAGATATGAGATAGCTCTTTATAGCCTCTATGAGGCTCAATTCATACTATTCAGGACTGACTATTTTTCCAAATGGGTCGAGGCCCAAGCATTCGAAAATGTCCGGGAGAAAGAAGTCATTGACTACATCTGAGACCACATAATATGTCAATTTCGGATACTGGCCGAAGTCATGTGTGATAATGGGAAGCAATTCATCGGCAGCAAGGTAAACAAATTTTTCGAAGATCACAAGATTAAAAATATACTATCAACACCTTACTACCCTAATGGAGGTGGACAGGAGGAGTCAACAAACAAGACCATACCTTAAAACCTAAAAAAGAGGTTGACCGATGCCAAAGGGAAATGGAAAAAATCCTTGCCCCAAGTCCTATAGGTATATCCTACAACTTTGAAATCTAGTACTGGGGCTACTCAATTTTCGTTGGTCTACGGGGCTGAAGCCTTGATACCAATCGAGGTGGGAGAGCCAAGCCTCAGATTCCAATATGCAACCGAACAGTCAAATGGCAAGGCCATGGTCGCGAGCTTAGAACTATTGGATGAAAGGCGTGAGGCAGCTTTAGTCCGGTTGGCCTCCCAGAAACAGTGGATAGAAAGATACTACAACCGAAGATCCAACCTTTGACACTTCAAGATCGTGGACTTGGTGTTGAGGAAAGTGACATTACACACCCAGAACCCGAACGAGGGAAAGCTGGGATCAAACTAGGAAGGACCGTATCGAATCATCAGAATTACTGGCAAAGGCTCATACAAACTCAAAGTGGGAAACGGTGTGCAACTACTGAACAATTGGAAGGTGACGCGCTTAAAACGGTACTACTGCTAAAGTACGATCTCAACTAATATTTAATTATGTGATGAATCTGACTAACGCTTGCAGGCAACGCCTAAGGATGGATGTGGATATTAGGTCTGAAAGCACGCGCTGCCCTCTTTTTCCCTTGAACCAGTTTTGTCCTAAAATGGGTTTTTCGGCAAGGTTTTTAACAAGGCAACAATAAAACGTGATAACTTAGATTCAAAGGTCGGTCTCAAACCGGAGTCAATGGGCGTTCATTTTGCATCAATAATATCTGAGCCCTCTCAATCTCGACCTCGAATACTGGAGGCCATTACCCTCAAATTAAGGCTTTCATCAAGGAAACATTTAGCAAAGGAAAACCTTGTATGCTAGAAGCTAAGGCTCGGTGGTTAGGATTCATTGTAAGGGCCAAATGGTCGTGTGAACTGTGCCCACATAGTCCACTTTAGCCAGGACACAAGCTTTTACGCGATTTTGATCTAGTACTTTACACCCATAAATGAAAGAAAGTTCCGCCTTGCTATTACCATTTTCTTGCCTCTTAAATTCCAGATCCTAAGAGCCCACGGGTTACCCCTATTCGAGGACTATCGAGCCCAAGGGCTACCCCACTCGGGGACTGTCATCTGAAAAGAGTTTGGACAAATCGGGCTACTAAATCATAGAGGCACCAAACTTATTAGGCGGTGCCTAAATAGAAAAGGCTACGTCCGCCCAAAAGAAAAATGGCTCGGAGACGTCCGAAGCTTGTAATAAGAAAGTAAGGCCTTTCATAAAACTTCTAAACCTGCTAAAAGGTTACCCTCGGCAAAAGTATCGTCTAAAATCACCTAAGCATCTTGAAAAACCTTTCGGTCATATCAAGCATCAAAGCCTCGAGCAAACAAAGCTGTATCGAAGTCAGGCTCTGTTCAGGACTCTGAAAATTGAACGCACTATAACTACATTTTATTCTATGCTAAGGCATTAGAAACATTGCAAGAATAGAAATTATGAAAAGATGTTGAAAAGGTAAAGACTCAAAATTGCCAAAAAGGGAAAACTTTGTATATATTCCGGAATATACTTCTAAAGGCCCAATAAAAACGACCTCAAAATAAAAAAATGTACATAAGACAAAAACTAAAAATAGTACTAAGGCATCTATGCCTAATCTTCACTAGGGCCCAACTCGTTGTCGGAGCCATTAGAGCCTTCAGATCCCTCTGAGCCCTCTGAGCCTTCGGCACCTTTAGGCTTGTAAAGCTTCTTCGCCTCGGCCTCAGATTTCTTGGCTTCCTCAATCTCAGCTACCTCTACATCGAGGAATCTCCTTGAGGGTCTATCTTCGGGATAGCCTTTTCATATATTCGGCCTTTGCCTTCAGGTGGACTTCGGTTGCCTCCACATCGGCCTTGTATTAGGCCACCATTTCGTCGGCATAAGCGGAGGTTGTATCCAACTTGGACTTCACTGCCTCGTATTATATACCAAGGGCATCCCGTTCTGCGATAGCCGGTCTTAGTTGTGCTCAGAGATCGTCTTTCAACTGAGACCACTTGTCAGCTTTCTCCTTCACCACCCAGAGTTGGACCTCTACCGACGCCAGCTTTGCCTTGGCAGTTTCCTTCTCTGAAGCCAGCAGATCCATTTTTCTTTTCCAACCATCAGCCATGGCTTAGACCTCGTTAATCTCAGCTCGGAGTTGGTCGATCAGGTCCATCTTCTGTTGGACCTGCGAGGTTCTGTTATTAGTCACCACGACTAGCTCCTCATTTTTAGCTTCGAAGACCTTTTCCTTTTCAACCAGGTTGGCATGTTCCTGCCTCAGGGTCGAAGCTTCCTTCTGAGTCCTGTCCAGCTCGTCCTGAAGGTCCTTGAGGGGCCCGTCCTGTTGCTCACTGAGGAGCTTGAACATGTCCTTTTTTCGGGCCTGCTCCTTAAGCTCGAACTCGAGCTGGCTGATTTTGAAGCGGTAATGGAGGAAGCTCTCATGGTGAAGTACTGAGACATGCAAGACAACGCAAATAATAAGAGGTATAAGAACCTAAGTAGAATTCAAGAGGGAGTATTGATGCCTTACCCGGTTCAGCGCCTACTGCGCTTTGTTGAAGATATACGACGCCCCCACCTCATTCATCTTTGCCTGGTCCTCCTCGGTCACCAGGCATCAGAGGTAGCTAGCTATGCCCACAGGAGCAGGCAGAACTCGAGCATCCTCCGGGACTATAAGAATGATTGTTCTCTTGCAGCGGGTATCCACAATCGGAGTAGGAAATTGCTTCACCAATTTTGGACTCGACCTCGACCCACCAGCTTCCGAAGACACATCCTTCCTCGGGACCTCCAGGTTACCCAGACTGGAAAGGACTTCCAAAGTGGAAGAGTCCACGCCATCGAAGAAGGAGTGAAAATAGTCGTTTGTGCCATGAACTCCTTCACTTGACTTCTCTTTTCCCACTTGGGCCTCCTCAAGCATGGACTCAATGTAGGAGGGCGTCTCCATGATGTCTATTACACCAGTCGCCTCCTTCGGAGCAGAAGCAGCTTCTCGGGAGGTCTCAGCCCCCGTCTCCATCTTGACCTCTCGAGTTGGAGGGAGGTCGACCTCATGGCTCTTCCCCTCGGCTGACGCCTGCTCCCGGGCAAGGGTAGATCCATAAGCAACAAAAATGTCATCTTCTTCAGACTCATCTCTAAGCCGGAGAAGAGAGTCAGAATCCGACACTCAGGAGTTGGTGCTCTTCTTGGGCTTGCGAGCCCGGGAAGCCGCCCTCTTCTTTGGCTTTACCTTGGGACCTGGGAATCCCGAAGATTTTATTTTACTTTTATTCTTCTCCCCCGAGGCAGCCCCGGGCTGTCCCGTAACGGAGGGATCAACGGATAGGGACACATCCTTATCCCCTTTCAGCGGCCTAAATTCGGTGGTCTTAGGCAAACCTGCGAAGGAAAGAGAAAGGGTCAGCATTATGTAAGTTTGGGGAGTAATAATAATTATTCCAAGAAGTGCCTTTCCATGTGAACGGGCTTCCCATTGGCCTTTCGAAAGCTTGAGCCACGAGCGGTCAAAATACGATATTTGCTTGTAGATGCCTTCGATCCACTCCTTGAGCAGGGGGACCGCATTGGTAACCCGAGCAGCTGCTACGCGATCACAAATACTGATGATGAGAAAGGGAAAACTCGACACTTAGGGAAAGATTACACTTACGAGATACATTCCACTTCTCGGGGAATGGAAGAAACTTAGAAGGGATCAAATCTTCAGTCTTCACCCGAACAAAGCGCCTTTGTCAGCCTCGGTCTCGATCCTCATCGATGCTCGAAAATGAGACATTGCTGGTCCGGCGAGTGAGCTTGATTAGTCCCCTTCGGAAAATTCGGGGACTGTATAGACACAACATGTGGTCGACGGTGAACTGAGGAGACTCGATGTTATTCAAATAATAACGAAGGAGGATCACTATCCTCTAAAGAGACGAGTGGATTTGCCCAAGGCATACCTTGTATCTCTTGCAAAAGGCCAAAACAACTGGCTTACCAGGCCCAGCGTGAAGGGATAAGTGTAAACACTTCAATACCCCTCCACATGAGTGGTGATATCGTCCTTAGGCTCGGGGACTACCACGTCCTTACTTCCCTAGTTACAGTCATTTATGGACAATGGGAAGGGTATAGTGACAGAGTATATATATCTCGATGCCCCTTCACCTGGGTTTTATTTAGATGAGGCCTTCTCGACTTTGAAGTCGTCTAGGATTGAGCAGCCCCCCGGCAATAAAGCTTTTCAAGGGGGCTCTAGGGTCGTTTCGGTGGTAGCCATTTCAGGAGCAACCACCTTAGGAGCAGCCATTTCGAGAACAACCACTTCGGGAACGGCCACCTCGGTACCTGTGATCATATGGGAAGATGAAGAGGTAGCCTGCTGCGAAACTGATTTGGAAGTCTTGGCCATCGCGATCTGAGAATAAGAAGATTTGAAGGCAGATATGAAGATTTTAAGGAAAGATATGAAGGTTTGAAGGAAAAGATATGAAGGTTTGAAGGTAGGATGAAGATCTGGGTAGAAACTTAAGAAAAATTATGAAGATTTGAATATCAAAGGTAAAGAGATTGAGATTTAAGAGTTGGTGGCTGCTAGGGAATTCAAAGATAAAGGCTAAGATCAAAAAGTAGAAGAAGTACAAAAGGTCGAAGCTTTTATAGGGGAAAATATAATTATTACGCGACATTTCACATTCTGAGGCGACCAACCGATGGTTGACACGTGTCCGAAGTCAGAACGACGCGACTAATGGGACGTTTCGGCTTCTCCGTCGTCTCGTTGTAACGTACAAAGGAAAGAACCGGGGTACATCTATCGTTTCGGCAAACCCACTCTCTAAGAAACGAGAGAACTACTTGTATATGGGCGAACTCGAGGTCAACACACACCCCGAGTTATCGGTGAGTCAGACAAAGTATAAATGTATAAGATAGTGACCGAAATCGAGAACTCATTGGTTCGAGGCCGGAACGGGGTTCTTGCCACTGGGCCCGACAAGTCAATACCCCCCGAACCCGGAACGAGTTCCAAGACCTCGGAAAGCATTACAAACGGTTGCACACGACTAATAAAGGGCCGTGATATCCGCACCCAATTGGATATTACGGCGCGGATCTCGCTCGATACCTATAGCATATCAGTAAATGATGTACAAAGAGGATTTTTACCTTTTTTAGAGTTGTACTAGGGGTAAAACTCCCCTACTATATAAATGGGGGGTTTCTAATTCAATACATAGATTGTAACACGCATATTAAGGCAATACAAAATTATTCTCTGCTTTCTAGCTATTGAAAGGTTCTTATTTTAATTATAGTTCTTCATACGTATTTGACTTCGAATCGAGGGTCCGGTCGAGGGCAAAATTATTGTTAAGCTAAAATCCGAGCCCAGATTCAAAGTCACAACTGGTTTGATTATTCATCTCATCTTTAATTCGTTTATCTAACATTCTTTATCATTTGTATTGAATCTATCCACATATTCTTAAATCGCGTACAAATTTAATTGTTATCAATTTTAAGGGTAAACCAGCATCAATTTCCGGTAGTATTTATTTAGCATTAGATGGTGAATGGGTTGATAATAAAAACAGTAACACATGAATAACAACGGATCAGAAGAACTATATATTAATGGGGATATATCGAATTGACAAGCTTAGCCACAAGATGTGTTCCGCACTAGGTTTTAGTTGATTTAATTTTACTTTTTTATTGGTCATGAACCACATATTTATTTATAGTTACCTCAAAAGTAAAATTATTGTATAAATATTTTAACTATACCACTACTTAGAATTAAACTCTATATTCTAACATTTAGAAGTCGTTGTTTTGTTCTCCACTGTATATTCAGTTTTCATATAAGAAAGCGCTTCGTATTGGGATTATTTATGGGGTCAAACCTAAAATTTCTAATTAAGATTTGAGGGATATTATACTATGTTACTTCCTCCGTATCAATTTGTTTGATTTCATCAAAATAACAATTCGTATGATTCTCGAATTCCAAACACCAACATATAAATTGAGTCGGAGAGGTACTACAATAAAGTAGGGGTGTTCGTCGGTCGGTACGATACGGTACGGTATTTAGATATTTCAGTTCAGTATTTTCAGTATTCAATTTCTTAAAATGCTATACCAATATCATACCTAATTAAATTTGGTATGGTTCGCCTTTTCTCCTTTCGGTTTCTGTTTATTCGGTCCAATAAATTCGAATTGTTCGGCTCGAATATTAACTAGTGCATAAAGTATAGATTGTAATATTCTTAAGTAAGGTACTCACAAATACAAAAATAATATAGTGAAAAAGAAGATAGAAATAAAAAATACTAAACCTGGATGGGAGAATGCTAAACCTAGATGGGAGAAAGGTTGAAATGCAAGTGGCAACCAAAAAAAGGGGGAAAGACAAATATAGTTGGAAGAAAACGTGGTAAAGGTTAAAGAAAAATATAAAAATGACTGAAAGTAAAATTTAGAACTTTAATATTTATATTTTAATCAATAATATTCGTATTGTATAACTTAGTATATATTTCTGTAAGATATCAATATTTTAAATATTTTATTTTTAAATATCAAATACTATATATAATGCTATTTTTTTAAAACTGAAGTCAAATAACAAAATGTCGAATATCAAAATTTTCTGTTTATAATTCATTATTTACCGAATTATTCACGGTCCAACAATAAAAACTGAAAAAATGCATTTTTGCACCACCTTCCACCTGCCCAAGATACGGTAATCGCACAAGATTTCACACCAGGAAAAAGGTATCTCAGCTGACATCACCTGTATCTTTTGGGTGGATTTTGTGGGTCCAACAACGTACACACCCACCCACCCTGCTCCCTCCTCCTTCCAAAATAGACGACCCCCACTTCCCTTTTTTCCTTTCTAATCCTCGAAACTTTTCACTATAATATTAATATTTATAGTAAGTGTAGCTATATGTATTTTTCTTCAACCTCCCAAGAATCATTATCTTCATCAGCCAATACAATATTAAGTAGCCAACCCCCATGTTCTAGATTTGTAAGAAGATTACAAATCTGATTTCTTTTATATTGTTTTCCCTTTTTTTTTTTTTATAGGATTTGCCCATTGCTTGCCTTATAATTCAAAATCAGTTTAGAAATTTGGAAAGATCTGGTCAGATCTTGCTTTGTGAGTTGTGAAGATTTTGTTGCGTTTTTTACTTCTTTACAAAGCCAAAAACTTTCCTCTTCTTCCCAACTCATCATCATTTTAAAGTAAGGCAAAAAAACAAGAACCCCGTCAAAAAAAGAAGCCAACTTTTTTTCTTCTCATATTTCAAAGATCTGTTCTTTTTTCCTCTACAATTTGGAAAAATTGGAGCAATGGGAATGGCAGCTGCAGAGTCTCAGTTTCATGTTTTAGCTGTTGATGATAGCATAATAGACAGGAAACTCATTGAAAGGCTATTAAAAACTTCATCTTGTCAAGGTACTTTCTTCATTTCAAGGGTATTTAATTTGTGGTTTATTTTGTTTTGGTACTGATTTTTGTATATTGTTTATTCAGTTACAACTGTTGATTCTGGAAGTAAAGCTTTAGAATTTTTGGGTTTACAAGAAGATGACAAAAACCACTCAACTCAGCCTTGTGTCTCTCTTGACAATCATCAGGAAGCTGAAATCAATCTTATTATCACAGATTACTGTATGCCTGGGATGACAGGCTATGATTTGCTCAAAAAAATTAAGGTATTTTTTCTTGCAAATTACTCTTTACGTTCATTTTTACTTAATTCATTTTGACTCTGCTCACTAAGAAAAAATAGATAGAAGTATTTATTTTACGGTTTTACCCATAATAAATATAGTATTTCAAAAAGTTTTGGGAAATGATTTGAGGAATAAGTAATTAATAATAAAGATAAAACGAAAATTTTTTTTATCTTTATCTAGATTTGCTAAAATGGACAAGTGAAAGTGAAAGCTGAGATTAGTTCAGAACATAATTTTCCATATCTAAGTTGTATGTAGCATTGTAAAAATTTAATCTTTTTTGTTTCCAAGGGGCTCTCTCCTACATATATAGGGTCTTTATTAGAACACAATTTTCTCCATCAAGTTGTTTGTGACATTGTGAAAATTTAATCCTTTTGTCTCTACGGTGCTCTTTTCTCACATGGGATTTTTATGTTACCTTTCAAACTTTTGGATGAGTTGGAATTTTGACCAAATACTATACATTAGATGTGGAAAGAGCATGTGCCTTGGTTTCTGAATTAGTTACCCTTTTTAGGACCCTATTTTAACTTTGTATGTAGATCTTGTATTTAATTTTGGTAATTTACAGTTTACTTTTTTTCTAATTACAGGAATCTTCATCTCTGAGAAACATACCTGTGGTCATTATGTCATCTGAAAATATTCCTTCAAGAATCAATAGGTAAGAAATGATTAGATTTTAATTTGGAGTATAAAATGAATCATCTTTATGTTATGGAAAGTAATTTTTATTTTTGTATTAATTTACAGATGTTTAGAAGAAGGGGCAGAAGAATTTTTCTTGAAGCCAGTGAGATTATCAGATGTTAATAAACTTAAACCTCATATGATGAAAACCAGAAGTAAAAGCCAGCAACAAGAAGCTGAGAAATTTGTGACAGAAGAAAAACAAGAATTAATAGAAATTGCATCAGAAAAAGTACCACAGCCACAAACAGAATCAAATACAGAACACAATCAACAGCAGAAATCACAAGCCAATAATAATAACAAGAGGAAGGCCATAGAAGAAAATCTATCACTAGACAGAACAAGACCAAGATACAGTGATGGCCTTACCACTGTCTGATCTTATGATGCATATATAATTTTACTTTTCCGCCACAAATATACCAAGTAATTCTGATATCAATTTTTAGGTTACTTCTTTTTTTGGCTTTGTTATAACGTTCTTTAATTACAAACTTACATAGCTGAATACGGGATTAAGCGAAATGTTTCACATTTCACATGGAAAAATATTTTAGCCAATTTTGTTTTGCTAATCTAAGAGGGGCTAGAACATATTGTTTCTTAGCTTGCTTCTTGTAAATAGACAAATATATAACATACAAGTGTTATACATACAAGTGTTTTTTCATTGAACATATTAATTTTCAGTTGGCGAAATTGGTTTTGTCAAGTATTGTTTGTTTGTTTTTCAATTCCAAGTATATACACGAGTCATATCAAAAACAACTTTCAAATATCAATTGCTAACTAACAAGAATTCGTACTAACTTTGACGAATGGAACATTAATTGAGTACTAAAGTTTCAGGCCCATCCTTGTTTACTTTGTTCAGAGTGCTTAACTTCCTCAAAGCTTCTTCTTTAAAGGAAAGATATGGGTAACTTTTCAAAGATGTAATTGCTATGTTGAATAAGTTTGGCTTTGTATGGTTGAAAGCATTTTTTGCCTTTTCTTCTAATGTTATAACTTTGATGTCCGAGTGAAACGGAATTAAGAATTTTCTTATAATCTTCTTCAAAGTGTTGTCGGTTAAATTATAAAATAAGCCATTTTACCCTTTTCTGAAATGGGGAATAGAGGAGAGGATTATAAGGTGTAGTAATCCAACATTCACCAGCAAGATGAAAGTTTAGGCAACTAACAAACCGAGCTATTAAGATTATTTACTCTCAAAGTCGGATAACAATTAGATTTGTATGTGGTTTTAAGCATACGTGATCTATCTTGATACAAAATGATAAATCAGATTGAAATTGAAATAAACAATGGGAAAGTAAGTGCAAACCACACAGGTTGAACAGTCTTAGCCCTAGAAAGTTAGCCGCCCTCGAGCCGAAAGTATTTTTATCGATATCAGAATAGAATGACAAGAGAATAATAAGAACTAAAAATAACAATATATTGTTTTGAAATGCGAGTTACAGTATGTTTCACAAGTAACCAGACCCCTTTTATATAGTAGGGGAGTCCTACTTTAGGTACAATTCTATAAAAGGTATAAATCTCCTAGTTTGTTGATTTGCCGGTTCCTTATTGATACGTGTCGAGATTCCTGCCATGATATCCGACCGGTTACAGATATTCGGCCTTCCGTTCTTTCGGTCTTCTGTTGATTATCCCAACAATATCTCTCCAAACTCGTTCGAAGCTAAGGTCGACATCGGACTCACTGCTAGTCGAAGGCAGACGTACCGACCTCGGGTCCTAGATCGGTAAGACTCGAGGTCGATCTTTATTCCTTAGTTGTCACGTTCCAAACCTAACCTACCAAGTCGTAGGTGAACTCGATTTCGACCGTATACAGATAGTCCCCTCGTTTTTCAGAGAGTAGATGATGAGAAACGATATGAACTTCCGATCCTGACTTCGATATTTTGTGATTGAAAGTCTTAATAGCATTAAATGCTCGTCAGTTGCTGGTCGGCCATTCCCATATGTGAACAGTTGTCGGGAAGCTATAAATACCCCCTCATTAGTTCATTCAAACTTTTACTTTCAAACCTTCTGACCTCGCACCTTTAGAAATTTCAACACTTCCAAGCATTAAATTTCTAGCTATTCTGAAATCCTTTTATAAGAACTTCAACTCCGTTTTTATCCCAAACCATCAAGCTTAATCTTTTAACTCCTTCTCTTTTCTATATTTATCAAATAAATGGCGAAAACTTCAAAATCTATTCCCCAAAAAGAATCTCCCTCTGCCTCGCGACCGGCTATAAAGGAAAATGTTTCGTCTGCTGCTACCGAGGAACCGGAACCTCCTCTGAAAATGTTCATCCGCGGGGGGTGCCTGATCGGTGCTGATTTCAAGATCGAGAAGCCCTCATCGGTACCGGGTCGGTGTGAGCCGGTCTCGAGATATATTTGCTCGATCACCGAGGATGTCCTTTACGAGGTCAAGAAAGATTGCAATTGGGCTAATAAGCACATAGTGGTCCCCAAGCATGAGGAAGCCATCACTACCCACGTGGAGGGATTTTTAAGTGTTTACACATATTCCTTCATGCTGAGTCCCTTGGACCCGGTCATTATTGCCTTCTGTAAGAGGTACGAGGTGACCCTTGGTCAAATTCACCCTTCTTGTTGGAGGATAGTAATTCTCCTCCATTTTTTCGTAAGCAAGATCGAGGGGTATCCCTTCACCCTCGACCATTTCATGCGCTTATATAGTCCCCAGCTTTATCAAGGGGGACTAATCAAGCTTGTTCGTCGGGCCAGTAAGGTCCCGTTCTCGAGCATCGACGAAGATCGGGATCGAGGCTGGTTAGGCCGCTTTGTCCGAGTGAAGACCTTGGATTTGATGCCAGCCGAGCATATGCCATTACCTGAGAAGTGGAACATGACACGTAAGTATAATCTTTGTTTTCAAGATTTTGTTTATCGCTCTTCCTTTTCCTCCTTTCTCATCGATGTTTTATGGTGGTGTAGTTGTTACTCGGATGCCAAATGCAGTTCCTCGACTCAAGGAATGGGTCGAGGACATTACTGCACAAAGGCCCTATTTCGAGCGTTCGTGGCGCGAGCTTTCGAAGGGCCGATGGGAGGCCCGTTCCCATGGTGAGATTTTTCTTAAATGGCATTTGATTTCCCTTTTGCGATGTTGAGTTCTTACTCATTTTATTTCTTTTGGCAGGTTTGTCAACAGATATCGTAATGAGGCCTCCATCCGTTGATGACGATACCCTTACCGAACCATCTTCTCCGAGGCAGGATAAAGAGAAGAAAAGAAAAATTGCTCTGAAAAGAAGAAGCCAAGGAAAAGATTAGTGTGTAAACCCAAGGAAAGCACTAGTGCTCGAGTATTGTCTCTCCAGACTCACTCTATCGATTGAGGGATGAGTCCGAGGGGGAAGGAGAAGCCTTCGATCTGGTGGCCAGCATGCTGCCGTAGCTCGAAGGGCAAGGGGCCTCCAAACTAAAGGGAGGCGAGGCCGTTCTTCATCAAGTCGAGGAAGCCGAGGAAGAGGTAGGATCTGAAGCTTTCTGGGATGGGGGCAAAGCCCCGCAGGAAGCACTTGGCCCGATAGGGATTGCCGAGTCACCCTCGTTCATAGAGTCGATGTTCAACGAGGCCCGAGGTACAGAAGAACGCCTCATTGAGGGGACCCATAGAGCAAACGACCCCTTCCGCAGTTTTTTCGACGGCGTGGATTCGGCAGCCACGGAGGACGTCACAGGATTTGGCAATTTAGAGATACCAAGGAAGAGCTCACCCTCTGAAGCAATCGGGCCTTCCTCGAGCCCGAAATTGGTCAATCAATTCCCTTCCCGAAGTGTTAATCCTGATTGGAAGCGATCCATTATTATCTCCCTTCCGGAGGATGCCCGAGTCCTCTCCGCCCCCGTAGGGGTGACCAGTTATCTTTGGTGTTTGGTGATCGAGGATGATCAAGCCAAGATGAACGAGGTGGATAAACCCTGCCTTTTCAACGAAGCACAACAAGTGTTGAACCAGGTAACCTCATACTTTCCAAAGTGATTTTTTGATTTATACTTCGATTATTTCGTAGATAACTTAGTATTTTTCTTTGTGTTTATAGGCTTAGGTGCTTCATCACAAGACCTTTTTAAGGTACCGGGACGAGTTAAAACAACTCGAAGCTGAAGTTCGTGAGCTCACTAAGAAGAGAAACGCATTTAAACTTCTTAGCGAGCAGTTCGAAGGGGAGGTTAAGAACCTTCGTGCTAAGCTGGAAGTTGCTCGAAAGGAACATATCGATTTGGTCGAGCTGGTAAATGTTTTTGAGGTTAGTGACGATGAATTTGATTTGGTGACTGATGGTCAAAATCCGCAGGTCCAGTAAAAACTCGATCGGATTGACCAGCTTCGAGCTGAAATGGATATAGTCAAACCTGAGACCAATGAATGGAGAGTCCGAATGGATCGTCTGGCCTCAGAAAAAAAGAGGTTTCTCGGGCACAACTAACTTCGGCTGAAATCCAACTTATAGCGAAAAAGGAGAGGGCCGAGTTTCAAACCAAAAAGGTTGAAGAGCTCCAATCCCGGTTAGGTTCGGCTATCTCAGATCGAGAAAGTCTGGCCAAGGAGCTTAAAACGGCCAAGTCAAAGGTCGTTGTGGTCAAAGACAAAGTTGATGAAATGGTGGCCCAGTACAAGGCCGATGCCGAGGCGGCTCAGGACCTTGTAAAAAATATAGTTGATCATTTGAAGTAGCAATCCCGAAGGGAGGCCCTCGAGGAAGTTCACGCTCGGGGTTTTAATTTATCGGCTAAGATCGAGAATGATAAGGTGCTCAAAGCCGAGGCCAGGAAGCTGGCCTATCTCGAGGAGGAAGATTCCGAGGAGTCTGAAGATTTGGGCGAGTCTGAGGGTGGTGAAGACCCCGAAGGTGATGATGCGGCCCCCGACGGAGACTAGGCCACTTAGGCCCCTTTTAGATGTTTTTGTTTTTTGCTTTTTGTATTACCTTTTTGTTGAGGTTGTTCGGCCTTTGTAAAAATTTGCATCGGGGCTGTTTGGCCTTTATAAAAAGATTTTTTGGTTTTTTCCCTTCAACAACTTTTGAATTTTCCCTTTGCTTTATTATTTATCTTTGCAAAGATCGAAATGCCTTAACATGATTGCAAAGGTTACATTCGGAGGTTCGAATAAACCTTGCCTTCAACATTATTTCGTTTTAAGGCATCATGGGGGTTCTTATATTACCGGAAACTTTTTCCCAAAGTAGTTTAAATTATAGTTTGCGGGGGGTAGCCTTTAGAACCGGTTATGAAATTTTGAAGGCCTTGGTTTTTGTTATGGGCCTGGGACGTCTCCGAGCCATTTTACTATGGACGTAGCCTTTTTAGTTTAGGTGTTGCCCAATGGGTTTGTCACCTTGGGTTATCCGGACTTGCCTTAGATAATGATCCCCGAACGGGGTTAGCCGTAGCTTTTTGGAGTTTGGGCAATGCCAAATAAGCTTTGTGCCCTCGGGTTTCGATATTCCGGAATGGCCGTAACCTTTTAATTCGGGCAACGCCAAATAGGCTTTGTTCCCTCGGGTTTCGATATCCCGGAATGGCCGTAGCCTTTTAATTCGGGCAACACCAAATAGGTTTTGTTCCCCCGGGCTCCGATAATCTGAGTTGTCCGAGTTTGTTTTCGGAAGGCGGCCTTCGATTGGGAGTGATCGTTTGAACCCGGATAAAGGTGTCCTTTGGGCTCGATACCTTTAGGGGATCTAATGTAAGAAATTCCTTAAAAGAAAAAAGAGAAATTCTTAAAGGACAAGATATTTATCCATAAGGTAGAAACTTTTATTCTTGTGCGTGATAGTTACATATGTGTACAAGTTTTGTGCCAGTGCTCGAGTAGTCTATGTGGGCACGGTTCATGTGACCGTTTTACCCTTACAGTAAATACTATCAATCGAGCCGAGACCATTGAATCATAAAGTTTCCTTCCTTGCTAAAGTTATTATCTGAGGGTAATGCCCCTAGTGTTCAGGGCTGATCGAAGAGAGTCCTAGAATATTGTTGTTTGTCACCAATTCGTAGTCGGCCTTCAATTCTAAGTTAGCACGATTTACTTGTTTCCTCGTTAAAAACCTTGTCGGAAAATCCATTTGGGACAATACCGGTTCAAGGAAAAAAGAGTGCAATACGTGCTTTCAGACCTAAAAATTATATCGTTCTTCGATGATTGCCTGCAAGTGTTAGTTCGGAATAGATATATAAAAGGAAATGAACGGGGTCGTACCTTAGCAATATTATCGCTTCAAGTGAGCTATGTTGCAGTTGTTCGGTAGTTTCCCACCGTTCATGGTTCCGAGTTTGTAAGATCCTTTACCGGTGATCTCAATAGTCCGATAAGGGCCTTCCCAGTTCGGACCTAACTTCCCTTCATTCGGGTTTCAGGTGTTTAGTGTAACCTTTCTTAGTACCAAGTACCCGACATTGAAGTGTCGAAGGTTGGCCCATCGATTGTAATATCTTCCGATCCGCTGATTTTGGGTGGCCAACCGGACAAGGGTTGCTTCGCGCCTTTCATCCAGTAGATTTAGGCTCACGTTAATAGCCTCGTCATTTGATTCCTTGGTTACATATCAGAACATGAGACTTGGTTCTCCGACTTCGACCGGAAGAGCTTAGGCGCCATAGACCAATGAGAACGGGGTGGCCCCAGTACTGGACTTCGAGGTCATTCGGTATGCCCATAAGACTTCGGGCAGGATTTCCTTCCATCTTCCTTTGGCGTCAGTTAACCTCTTTCTGAGGTTTTGTAGTATGGTTTTGTTTGTCGATTCAGCTTGTTCGTTCCCACTAGGGAGGTAGGGTGTTGACAGGATTCTTTTGATCTTATGATCCTCGAGAAATTTGCTTACCTTGCTGCCGATGAATTGTTTCCTGTTGTCGCATACGATTCCGGCATTCCGAATCGGCATATGATATGATCCTAAATGAAGTCGATGACTTCTTTCTCACTGACCTTTTCGTATGTCTGGGCTTCTACCCACTTAGAAAAATAGTCAGTCATAAATAAGATAAATTGAACCTTACAGGGAGCCCATGGAAGGGGGTCAGCAATATCTATTCCCTACTTCATAAAAGGCCATAGTGACAAAACTGAATGCAGCAGCTCCCCGGGCTGATGACTCATCAGAGCGTGTCTTTGACATTCATCACATTTTCATAGGAACTCCTTCGCGTCTTTTTCTATATCGATCCAGTAATAACCGACTCTGATTATTTTTTGAACCAACGATTCAGAGCCCGAATGATTTTCGCAAGTATCTTCGTGGATTTCCCTCAAAACTTACTTAGTATCTCCTAGGCCTAAACATATTGCGAGTGGGCCATCGAATGCTCTTCTGAACAGGGTTCCGTCTTCGGACAAGCTAAATAGGGCTGCCTTTGTACGCAGTCCCCTCGATTCTTTTGGATCCGAGGGAAGTTTCCCAGTCCTAAGATATTCTACATATTTATTTCTCCAGTCCCAAGTTAGGCTCGTCGAGTTGATCTCGGCATGGCCTTCTTTCACCACCGATTTCATAAGCTGTATGAATTCCCCCGAATTGAACTCGTCATCTTCGATCAATGACCCTAAGTTAGCGAGGGCATCGGCCTCACTGTTTTGATCTCGAGGTACGTGTTGCAAAGTCCATTCTTTGAACTGATGTAATGTTACCTGCAACTTGTCCATGTATCTTTGCATTTGTTCTTCTTTGACCTCGAATGTTTCATTAACTTGGTTTACCACAAGAAGGGAGTCTCACTTGGCTTCGATCACTTCTGCCCCCAAGCTTTTGGCTAGTTCAAGGCCTGCAATCATGGCCTCATATTCGGCCTTGTTGTTAGTCAGTTTCACAGTCTTAATAGATTGTCTAACTACGTTGCATGTTGGTGGCTTCAATACGACGCCAAGTTTGGACCCTTTTTGCGTTTGAGGCGCCGTTCGTAAAGAGGGTCTAGATTCCCGAAGAGGTCCCTGAGTTAATTAATTACTCTTTCGACCTCAGGTATTAGGGCCGGTGTAAAGTCGACCACAAAGTTTGCCAAGATTTGAGACTTAATGGCGGTCCGGGGTCGGTATTCAATATCGTACCCACTTATTTCCACGACCCATTTGGCCAACCGGCCCGAGAGCTCAGGCTTATGGATAACTTTCCTCAACAGGTAAGTAGTTACGACATATATGGGGTGATACTGGAAGTGCGGTTTTAGCTTTCTAGAGGCGCTTAGCAAAGCGAGCGCCAGTTTTTCTAGGTGAGGGTACCTAGTTTCAGCCTCACCTAGGGTCCTGGTAACATAGTAAATTGGAAATTGCGTACCTTGCTCTTCCTGGACAAGGACTCCATTTACCGCTATCTCCGAAACTGTAAAGTACAAGTATAGTTGTTCGCCTGCCTTCGGTGTGTGAAGCAGTGGTGGGCTCGATAAGCACCATTTAAGTTCCTCCAAAGTTCGTTGACATTTCGGGGTCTATGAGAAGTTATTCTTCTTCTTTAATAGTGCGAAGAATCGGTGGCTCTTATCGGACGACCTCAAAATGAATAGTCCCAAGGCGACTATGCATCCGGTTAGTTTTTGCATGGCCTTCACGTTGTCCACGACCGTGATATCTTCGATGGATTTGATATTGTCGGTGTTGATCTCGATTCCCCGATTGTATACCATGAATCCGAGGAATTTACCCGACCCAACTCCAAACGCATATTTTTCCGGGTTCATCTTCATATTGTATTGCTTCAATAAGGTGAAGGTTTCCTGCAAATGTTTTAAATGGTCCTCCGCTCGCAAGGACTTAACCAACATGTCATCAATGTAAACTTCTATTGATTTTGCTATTTATTCCTCGAACATCCATTTTACTAGGCGTTGATAAGTGGCACCAGCGTTTTTTAATCTGAATGGCATTACGTTATAGCAGTATGGGTCGTATTTTGTGATGAAGGAGGTTTTTTCCTGATCACCCAGGTCCATCCGTATTTGGTTGTACCCGTAATAGGCATCGATAAAACTGAGGATCTCATGGCCGACTGTGGCATCGATCGTGCGATCGATGTTGGGCAGAGGAAAAGAGTCTTTGGGACACGCCTTGTTCAAATCCTTATAGTCTACACACATTCTTAATTTGTTTTCTTTTTTAGGGACTACCACTATGTTTGCTAACCAATCCGGGTATTTAACTTCCCGAATGGACCCTATGTTAAGGAGTTTAGATACATCGTCCTTGATGAAAACATGTTTGAACACGGACTGTGGCCTCCTCTTCTGTTTGATCGGATGGAATTTCGGGTCCAAGCTTATCTTGTGAGTGGTTATCTCCGGTGGGATCCCTGTCATATAAAGATGGGACCAAGCAAAACAATCTTTATTAGTTATAAGAAATTGAATGAGTTTTTCCTGAGCTTGGAGCTTAACCCCGTGCCCAGGTATACCTTTTGATCAGGCAAGTGTTCTCTCAATATGACTTGTTCCAGCTCCTCGGCCGTCGATTTAGTGGCATCGGAATCATCGGGGGCTATAAAATATCTAGGAACCCCGTAATCATCATCCTCGCCTTCCCCTTGTTTGTCCGAATCTGTCGAGGCTAGTGTCAATGATTGCTATTTGGCCCCATTTTGACCATCTAGTTCGGATCCTTCGATGTTGAGATTGAAGATACCCTCCTCGACCTTGAATATTTCCTTGGCAGCCGGTTGTTCACTATAGACTATTTTGACTCCGCTAGGTGTTGGGAATTTCAGTGCATGGTGCAGTGTCGAGGACACTGCCCTCATGTTGTGGATCCATGGGCCTTCCGAATAAAGTGTTGTACCTCATGTCTCCATAGATCACATAAAATTTAGTTTCCTAGATGTTCCCGGCGGTGTTTACTGGTAACGTTATCTCGCCCTTGGTAGTTTCACACTCCATGTTGAACCCGTTTAGAACTCGGACTGCAGGCATGATTTGGTCTTGTAGACGAGTTGCTCCACGACCCTCGATCGGATGATATTGGCAGAGCTACCTGGGTCAATTTACACACGTTTAACTTGGTATTTATTTACGAGTACAGATATTACTAGTGCATTATTGTGGGGTTGCACGATTCCTTCCACGTCCTCGTCGTTGAAAGACAAGGTTCCTTCCGGTATGTAATCTCGAGTCTGTTTTTCCCTTGTGATGGATACTTTGGTGCGTTTCAACATCGGCCCCTGAGGAATATCGACCCCACCGATAATCATGTTAATGACGTGTTGAGGTTATTCTTGCTCGTCTCACTTGTTAGAATCCCTATTCCTGAAATAATTTTTTGCTCAGTCACTCAGGAATTCTCGAAGATGTCCGTTGTTGAATAATCATGCTACTTCCTCTCTCAATTGTCGGCAATCCTCCGTTCTGTGGCCATAAGTGCCGTGATATTTACACATCTGGTTAGGATCCCTCTAGGACGGATCAGATTGTAATGGTCAAGGCCATTTGGTGTCCTTGATGCGTCCAATAACTGATACAATGGCAACAACATCGATATTAAAGTTGTATTCCGATAACCTCAGTGCTTCTTTAGGCCCGATGGGACTATCGAAGCTAGTTTTTCTAATGAGTCCCCGATTGCTATGACCTCTGTCGCTTCTCCTTTCATTTCTCATAGAGTTCCGCCCGGACCTGCTGCTTCTTCGGTCTCCATTATACGGCTTGTACCGATCCCTGTTTGGTCTCGGTTCACGATCGGTGTCTCTCTTGACTCTATCGATGTTTCTGACGGGATAAACAGACCCCGAAGGGGCCTCGAGTTGATCATCTTCCACTGTGATATTCGATAGATACCGATTATGCACGTCGGCCCAAGTAACGGACAGATATTCTACCAGGTTTTATTTCAACTATTGTAAAGCCATTGAGCTTCGGATATTGAGTCCCCGAGTGAAAGCTTGAACAACCCAATCATCAGTAACCAGCGGTAGGTCCATCATTTCTATCTGAAATCGGGATACGAACTCTCTGAGCAACTCGTTATCTTTCTGTTTTACTTTGAAAAGGTTCGACTTCCTGGTCTCGACCTTGATAGCACCAGCGTGTGCTTTTACGAAAGAATATGCAAGCATAGCAAATGAGTCAATAGAATTAGATGTAAGTTGTGATACCATATCACAACTCCCTTTGACAGGGTCTCGCCAAAGTTTTTCAATAGAACAGACTCGATCCCATCATCCTCCAAGTCGTTCCCTTTGATGGCACATGTATAATAGGTTACATGCTCATTTGGGTCAATCGTTCCGTTATACTTAGGTATCTTGGGAATACGAAATTTCTTATGGATCGGCTTCGGAGCCGCGCTCGGAGGAAAAGGTTTTTGCACGAACTTCATGGAATCCAGGCCTTTCAATATCGGTGGTGCTCCTAGGATTTGGTCTACCCTGGAATTGTAGGTTTCTACCTTTTCTTCATTAGCTTCGATTTTCTTCTCCCCCGATTCTATCCGTTTTGTCAATTCTTTGAGCATCTTTATCATCTCGGGGTTAGCCCCCGATTCATGTTCATTCGTCCTTTCTGCGATCGGTTTATCCCCGCGGGTGACTTCCTAAGGTAGATCGGGTTCAACTCTGCTCGGTGCACGACTTTGGTTCTGTAACTGAGCTATCGCCGCCTGTTGAGCCTGTAACATTTTGAAGATCACCCACAAATTGATCCGTCCCCTCTAATGTTTTGTGTATTTTGAGTTGCCGATCAGACTCCACCATAGACGCTATTCTCGGGGTCAGTTGGCAAGTTTGCGTCGATAGCCACATATGAATTAGCGTCAATTGGGTCTGCGACCAGAATTTTGATGGGATCAGCGGGCGGTACCTCGCTAATGGGTGCTACGTTATTATTTTCACTGTGGTAGCCGGACTTGTTGTCAACATGTAGGGGTACTGATTGAGAGTTTGACATTTTGTGTTTTAACCTGAAATGAGAGACACTTCAAAGAGCAAGCGTAAAGTAGTGTGTGTTCTGGAGATTTGTATCAAATAACCACTATTATTCTTAGCCCCACGGTTGGAGCCAAACTGTTTACCCTCAAAATCGGATAATAATTAGATTCTACGTGGTTTTAAGGACACGTGATCTAGCTTGATACAAAATGATAAATCAGATTAAAATTGAAATAAACAATGAGAGAGTAAATACAAACCACGCAAGTTTAACAGTCTAAGCCTTAGAAAGTTAGCCGCCCTCGAGCAAAAAGTGCTTTTATCGATATCAGAACAGAATGACAAGAGAATAATAAGAACTAAAAATAATAATATATTGCTTTGGAATACGAGTTACAGTGTGTTTCACAAGTAATCTGACCCCATTTATATAGTAGGAAAGTCCTACTTTAGGTACAATTCTATAAAATATAAAAATCTCCTGGTTTGCTGATTTGCCGATTCCTTATTGATACGTGCCGAGATTCCCACTGTGATATCTGACCGATTACGGATATTCGGCCTTCCGTTATTTCGGTCTTCTGTTGGTTATCCCAACAATGTCTCTCCAAGCTCGTTCCGAGGCTAAGGTCGACATTGAATTCACCGCTAGTCGAAGGCAGGCGTACCGACAGGGGCGGCCCGTTGGTAAGGCAACTCAAGCAACTGCTTAAGGCCCCATATCCATGGGGGCCCAAAATTTTCTAATATTAAATAGCTGCGTATGATAATATTTTTTTAAAAATATCTAGTATATCAAATAAAAAATACTTTTTTCATGAAAAAGGAAATAAGAGATAATTTGGTAATATGAATAGTTACTTTTGAGATTCACCCCTAAACTTTAGGTGTCAATATGTTTCTTGCCTCCTTTATACACTATCATCATTATCATGAGGCCCATATTACTTTGATTACTTTCTCTTTCTTTACAAGTCCATTATCTCATAAAATATTCCGTAAGTAAGATAGCAAAAGGCAATTACAATCATTTTTTGTCAAGCTTTCCCGGTATTGCACCAAAAATATTGAAGCAACAAAAGTAATATCCAAGTTATCTATGACTGTTTGTTAAACCGGGTTCAATTGTTCCGTACTTTTCTTATTACTTTGCATCGTAGAATTTGTTATTTTTTGATATCTTTTGTTTGTAAGTATATGCATCATCTTTTTATTTATTTATTATGAATTTTAATATGTCAACAAAAAAATATGAATCTGCGTATTAAAAATGCCAAAAAATAGAAGAATTGGAACTTTAATATAATCCCAAAAAAGAGCGCTTGATAAATTTTACTAAATGAGTTTTTTAATACCGAAAAACTTAGGGCCCCTCATTGAAGTTTGGCTTTAAGCCCCAAACACCGTTGAGCCGCCCCTGCGTACTGACCTCGGGTCCTAGATCGGTGGGACTCGAGGTCGATCTTCATTTCTTAGTTGCCACGTTGCAAACCTAACCTACCAAATCGTAGGCGAGCTCGATTTCGACCGTATACAAAGATGTTTCGCTCTAATAAAAGACACTTGTGTGAGCATGATAACTATCTCACATGAATGAAAAGACGATAGATCCTATTATCAGTGAGCAATTTTCTCTACGCGTCATAGTGTTTTCTACTATATTTGACCATTCAAACCTCAAAGTATTGGAATGCACTTACTTTTTAAAGATTTTATCTCTTGCACAACACAAGACAAACTTAGCTCTACACTGTTGGTTTGTTAAGTATTGTTTGTTTGTTCTTTTAGATTTCTTCCGAGTTTTTACGCGATCGGAGAATATAAAAAACTTTCAAATATCAATTGCTCAAAAGAATTTGAACTAAATTTGACGAATGCAGCATTGACTATTAAAGTTTCACGCCCATCCTTGTTCACTTTGTTTAAAAGTACTTAGCTTCCTCAAAATCTTCTTCTCTAAAGAAGAAAGATTTGGGTAACTTTACAAGATGCAATAAGTGGATTGGATAAGTTTTGCTTTGGAGGGTTGAATATAGTGGCCTTTCTTGTCTTTTCTTCTTGATGATTTGACGTTAGAGTCGAATGGAATTTAAATTATTTTCTTCTTATAAACGAGTTAACATTTTGAAAGTGTCACTAATTGATTTAAGCGTAACACGGACCGCCTATTTCAGTAAAAGGACGATATCTTATAAGGTGAGCAATCTCCTATAAAGTTCCCTCTTTCAAAATGAGATGATTATTAAAAACTTCAAATTATTCGAATTCAAGTGCTTTATTGAAATTCTACATCTCATTCCATGTGTTCTCAATTTGTTTACTTTGATATGAGAGGAACATGGTTTGATGGCAGTGTAGTTTTGGTCGATGCAACGAATACTACAATCTAAAAGTATATTAATAACTAACACTATTACAATTACTAGTAGCCGAATCAAATTCAAATTGCAGCCTAACAATAGAAATACCGAAATTAAGATAGTTGTGGATATAGAATAAAATACAAAAATAGAAGAAGGGAGATGAAAAGCTTAGACTCAGAGCAAGGAGATAAGAGGTACGGACATTTACAATAGGCATAATCCATTCTTTCTCTCCTAGTCCTTTTTAACCGTTTGCTAAATGGGCATGAATCCCAAACTTTACATAACTGTCATAGTTTAAAACAAATATAACAAATTCTTATCATGAAATCCAATATTATAGTTGTAGTAGAAAAATATTTATATTTGTAGTACACAGTTCCATTAAAATAGGAATATTAGTTATTAATCCCTAAACATAAACAATTTGAATGGAAAGTCAATAATTCTTTGTACAAAATCATGTCATTTTTTCTCTCTTTATCTATTAGATTTTCTTCTTTTTCTTCATTTTCTTAATTTTGTTTTCTGCCGAAGTCAATATATTTTCTAAATTTGTTCCATTCGTTTTCTTTTTAATTATCTTTCTTAAGTTTTTCTCTTCCTTTCTTAACATAAAGATCTTACTTCGATAATAATATACGTTAATATATACAAAACGTATATATAAAAAATATACATTAAATTAATACATATAAAATATACAAAATATATACATAAAAAATACATTTTCAATTAAGATGACACTTAGACATGTGAAATATACATAAAAAATATATCTTAAATTTAATTAAGATGGCATATAAATATA
>AWOL01S0004222.1:75876-132608 GCA_000715115.1 Nicotiana otophora
AAGTGGGCTTGCTTGACCTATTGCAGTTGCCATGGTTTGAGACCCATTGGCCATTGTGACTTTTGGAAGAGATTGAGAATACGAAATAGTAGTGAAAAGAGATTTGTTACCAGAAATATGATCTGATGCACCTGAATCAATGACCCAAGACTCAGAGGATGAAGATTGGGAGAAACAAGTCACGCTATTACCTGTTTGAACAACAGAAGTTATCTCAGAAGATGTCTGCTTACATGCTTTGTACTGAAGGAACTCAATATGATCTGCTAAAGAAACCATCCGACTATTCAAAGCATCGGTTCCCATGTCGCTACAATTTGTAGTAGTAGGGTTAACTTGAAATAGTGGGAATAAGTAACTCCTGTGAAAAAAACTGAAGAAAAAGCTTGAAAATACTGTATACAGTAGGAAAACAGAACATTGTTCTGCGCCGGAATCTACTGTAGCTGGCGGAAACACTCAAAGTGGTCAGAATGAAACAAAATCAGTGAGGGTAGGATCGGAATTACCAGGCGATCATACTGTTCAACTGGAACTTTTTCAAAATCTGGCCGGAACAGTGCTCACGCGCCGGCGCGTGGATCAGATCTCGCCGGAATTTTTTTTCTTTTCCAAGCGCGTGAGGGCGCGTGGACGTGTGTTTTCAGGTGGGGTTGACTGGGGTTTGGTCGCCGGAGCCTGAGGAGTCTTGTGGTGGTGTTGGTTTTTGCACAACACCAACAGAAAGTGATTTGCTTACGGACGGCTTTCTAAGTTGCCGGAAAATTACACGGCGAAGAGGTCTTTCTTCCCGGAAGTCGCTTGAATGATGCACAACGACGGGTTTCTCACTAATGCTCTGATACCATGTGAGAAAGCACGGGAGATAATATGTTATTGATATTGGATAATAAATACAATATAAGAGGTCCCTATTTATAGCTATACACTACAAGGATATATTACTCTTCTTCCAATGTGGGACAAGACTACACTATACATATATGTAAACTAACAACTACCACATAACTATGCTGAATATAATCTGTATTCAAGTTCTCCTTATCAAAAAAGTAATCTGCATGCAAAGCTTTAGACATAGTCCATATCTTACAACTGGTTTTTCATGAAAGCAATTGATTTGTGCTTGGGGATCAAGAAAATGGCATAGCAAACTGCAAAGGCTTGCATCTACTTTAATCCATGTGGTTGATCAGGTGGTGGTCATATCCTTGACTTGTGAACCATAAATGTGCTTGAACTTCTGAAGAGACATGATTACTTCTGCCGTGCAATTTAACAGCGGTAATTGTAGGAGACGAGATTGACTAGAAAAGTATTTCTCACGATTTGATTTTGCAATCACCTCTCTCTCTCTCGTTTTCTTTCCTTTGCAGTAGAACATAGGAAAAATTGAAGTTACAAATATGGGATTAAAATCCTGTCTGGTACCATGCAGAGAAAAGAGAGATGTTTTGGCAATATTTCAGCTTGATTGTGCCATTAAGCTAGTAGGAGTTTAAACAGTGCTGTACAAATATCCTAAAATAGAAGGAATTCAGAGAGTACATAATTACAAGCAAAGCATCTTCTTTATTGATCCTTACTGTCAATGAATCTCCCTAATTGATATTGCGATATAACTACAATATTCTTAACATCTATGTTCAAGTGCATTTAGATATTTCTCCTCAACCCTATTACCTGCATTTTGCTGTGGTTTTGCTTGATGTCATAGTGTTGTGTCTTTCGTATGTGTATTACTAGCTTCTCTGTGTAATCTTTTAAATTTTCTTTTTAGCGTGTTTTGGTGACTACATCCTAATTATCTAGAAGTTACGTATCTTATCAGGTGATATCAATTGTAGTGGATTTTTTCTTTACCGGGGCTTGTCAACAGGAATTGTGTCAGAGTTTCTGCTGAGCGTATTTGGCATTGAAAGATTGAAAAATGTCTAGTGGGGAGGTTAAGAAAGTCTCACGTGAAGATATACAACTGGTAATCATCGAGCTACTATCATAAAATTGGCTTTCCCATTTTTTATGTATGAATCATTTGTGATCCTGAATCAAATGGAAAGACATAGAGCAGACGTTTTTCTTTTGAGCATATAGAGCAAGTACTTGATTGAGTTGTGTGAATAATTTCATAATCGTTATATATAATTTTTGATACTTACCACTCTTTAAGTTACTTCAAGGCAAAAGATACTTCACCCCCACAAGAATTGTTGCCTAACCCTGTAAAACAAGAATGTATATTTCAATTAAAGCAAATACCAGAATATGCAAGCAAGACTGTTATTTGAAACAAGCAAGGCTGTTGTTGAAAATTGTCTTCCTTTAATTTAGCCTGATTCACAGTTTTTGTCCATTTATTTTGTGTTAACTTTACTTGTGGTCATAGGTTATTTATCGGTCTCCAGTAGATATATGAGTCAGAGATCATTAGGGAGGAAAAAGGAACTATGGAGTTCTCTTTCCTATTTGAAGGGTTAAATTAGATTATCATAGAGGAGAATACTGCAATATTCTTATGGATCTATCTGCTATTTCACATGTTGTCCAAGTTCTATGGGGAATTATCATAAAGAACAGCATTACAATCTTCTGATGGACCTTCTTAAGGAGATGGGCTTCTTGGGGCTGATATGGAAGTATTTTGTATCCTAGGTGTTGATGTAGTTGATTACGTGCGAATCTGTCATAGGTTTCTAGTTCCGTGTTTTCTCTTTCTCAGTTCAGATAATGTTGCTGCCATTCTTGTTCAATTGGGTTTCTCTGGTGGTTTATTCCCCCTCCCCCCAAAAAAAGAAAGGTTTTCATGGCAATAATTAGAACCTTTAATTTTTGTTGGTGAGATAACTTTTGGCATCTTTTACTTCATTCTTACTAATAATGATTTGGAGTTCAAATTTAGTTCTTTCGTATTTTAAAATTGCATTGCACAAGCTTTGCTCTCCTAACACTGACCTTCTTTGATTTCAGGTGCAAAATCTCATAGAAAGATGTTTACAGCTTTACATGAACCAGAAGGAAGTTGTTAACACCCTCTTACATCAGGCAAAGATTGAGCCCGATTTCACCGAACTTGGTACATACTCTCTCTTACCATTCTGTTCCTCATATTTTGCCAATAATATGCTTTTGACTTTTGCAGGTAACATATTTATCTGTACTCTCAAATTTCATAAAAATTACCGAATTTGGAAGACAATATGACCGTGAGGAAATAAAATAGAAAAATTGACATGTTATGAGCATTATTATGATGAACAGGCAGAAAATTGTTAGAAGATCGTTTCCCTTTTAATGGAAGGCATTTTCCCCCTACTTATATTTCGGAGAAGTATTAGTTACCTGTCGAAAATTAAATATTTAAGCTTAATTCTGATAGAGATGAAAATATCTGAAATTATTTATAGAATTTCTTTCAGACTCTGCTTGGCCTTCTTATCTCAAGTAGCTGGTTGTGATCTATGTGCTCCATGTGTGTCTACTGGAAGATAAATTTGACATCTTGATCTCTTTTCCAGTTTGGCAAAAGCTTGAAGAAGAAAACCAGGAGTTTTTCAGGGCTTATTATTTGAGGTTGATAGTGAAGGATCAAATTCAGAAATTCAATGACTTGCTTCAGAGACAGGTCGAGGCAATGCAGATGTATGCAACTGGATCCGTCCCCATTTCTAATGGATCTCAGATTCAACCAGGTAAGACATGAATATCATAGATCCCTATTGGTCGTCTTAGAAATAATTTTCTGCTATCATTCTTCTTTTGTGAAATTCGCCATAGATCCCCACCTTTTTCCAGTTTTCAGCTTCCTTGCTTTAATTTTTCATACTATTGCCCTATTACGATTTTGGGTTGGATAGTCAAAAGGAAAGGTCTGAGGCTTTTGAAGTGGAAGATGAAATGTAAATTATATGGATAGTTGTGGGAAGGATTTTATCAGAAAAAGTGTCCGAGAGGGATCTGTCTTTGGGCGCTGTGGTTGTGTTTTCAGTATGAGACTGTGGGCACTTGTCAGAGTTGGTGGATATGATAAAATTAGTTTCTTGATCTTCATATTGTGAAACTGAGTAGAAGTTTGATAGAAATAGAGGGAGCAATAAATGAAATTTTGGCTTTCTCCACAGTATCATGTTAGCAGTCTCAAAATCTTTCTTTGCAAAAACTTTGGATATGTATCCAAAGTTTTCCATCTGGAAGTTAATGAAGTTGATAGATCCTTCAATCACCTGAATACATTATTGACATCCCATCTTATTAGGACAACATTACTGTTCTTTGGACTTATGGTTAACTGATAATGTACATTTCTAGGCTTTTACAGTTTTTGTTCTTATATTCATAAGTACTTTAATTTGATGCCCTTGGGTTTGTTTCCAAAATTAAAAACTGTTGAATGATAAAGGAATGAGACATTTTTAGGAATGTTCAGCTTGATTATTCCCTTAAGATATTGGGTTTTAAGTAACATTTACTTAGACCAAAATGCGAAAAGATGTTACAGGCATAAATATTCTTAATTGATACATACTATTTTCATATCTTGTCCAGATGGTTTTGGTTCGGTAGTTAGGACACAACAGGGTATGTATGGATAGGGTCTCCACGAGTTCGAACTCTACCATCGACAAAAAGCCTAGTATGTCAGAGGTACCATGGTAGAGGGATGGGCCCATACTCCCTAAGTTTCAACCTGTGAGCCAACTGAGATTGCGCGAACTAACTCATAAGAGATTACTTGGTTATAAAAAAAAAAGAAAAGAAACTAATCAAAACTTTTAACTGATATATACTTTCAAATATTGCAAACGAGCCCCTCAAGATGCAGTTTATATATCATTCAGTCCTTGTCGCTGGTGTGATTAATTTTGGAGCCTCGAAGTGATTTATTAGGATATACAGTAGTTGGTCATTTGAAGCGATGAAGTTGTGGCAATACATCCTGGCTTGATCATAAAATGGCAATCTTACTGCTATCTGCTTCTTTTGTGAAACATGAAATGTGAAGCAATACTTTGTGCGGCTTGTTTGTTAAAAGTCAGTTTTATTAGTTCACCACTTTGACATTCCAAATGTAGAAAAAACTGGTTTAACCATTTAAGCTCACATGTGGCTAAAGTCATGAGTAAATATTCTGTTTCCGCGCTTTATCTGCTACCGCATCTTGCTCCCCCTCCACTGGAGAAAAAATGGAAAGAAAAAAAATAAGAAAAGAGAACCCCATCACCTGTAATGGTATATTTGGTATTAATCATGTATATTGGGCAAGTTTCTGCATTTGATTGACCAGCATTATACTAAGTCGAAAGACAGGTTTTTTGATGAACATTATAAAGCAGGTTGTGTTGTTAGTTACAATAAATTCACTTGTGATAACTCTTGTTGGACATATGGCTAAGTGCAAAGGTAGGGAATAGCCTATCATCAAGCTCCACACTTTTATTATGGATTGTAAAGAAAGCTGTCTACCTGATTAGGAAGTGTATATGGAAATTTTTTCTTTATCTTATTGTTTTATGAAGAATAGTTCTATCAGGGATTGCTAATCTCTTCTGAAGTTTGAAGGACATCTAGTGAGAGTTCAAATGGTGCTTGGTTGGAAACATCATGTTTACTGCTCTTGTTTCGGGAAGACAAACTCCAGTCCCGGATAAACGAACTATCCACTCCTGTTTTCCTTTTAGATTGTTTGCTTTAGTTTCATGTCAAACGTGAGATAAGTATGGTATTTTAGCTTTCCCTTTTTATTTTTGTCCGGATTCGGCATGGAGTGTACATCGCAATGGAGTGTACATCGCAATGCGGAATTAAACACGTCTTATACATTTGTAAACCTGTTTTATTGTTTAACGTTGCACAATTTCATCCAATAAAATACTTTACTGTAAGAAAAAAAATTATGTGCTATCACGTATTGACAGTGCCACAGAACTCAACATGGCAAACAACAGAGCATGCTGGGCAAAATGTAAAGCTTGAGAACATGCACCAGACAATTAATGGCAATTCACCTCATATTTACACAAACGGTGAATCCCCAGTCCAATCATATGTGCAAGCTGCTATCTATGTTTCTGATCATGCAAGAAGAATTGATGTATCACCAAGCATGCTATTGTCTCAAAGCTCAAACCTGGGAATGATGCAAGGACCGAATGATGGGATGATCAAATCAGCTGGTTATTCAGGCGACTCGCGCTTCCTATATGGTAGTGAGAGCAATGTCCTGGAGACTCGTTCTGGAATTGGGCATCCATCTGTTCCAACTTTCAGCAATGTAGGATCAAATTCACAAGCTCTGAACCGAAACGGCTTGGGCGCTGATACTTCTTCCTTTGGTTTCTTGGGACAGATTCCTCGAAACTTCAGTTTGTCGGACTTAACAGCTGATTTTACTAACAGTTCTGGTTTGTGCCTGTTTTCTCTTCTGGATTTATATCTTGCTCGCTTTTACATTGTTATATGTTTTGACTTTCTGTTCTATACAGATATTCTAGAGGGCTACTCTGGGTCAGCGTTCCTTGCAACAGATACTAACAATTTTTTGGACCCTCAGGGTAGGACAGAACATCAAGGTTAGTTGTGTGGCATGTGACATTGAATTCTTCAGCTTAGTGTACCAGTACTTATATCTGTTCCTTATTTTTTGGCAGACATTAACGGGTTGGATAATATATCAGAAGGCTTGAGTTATGAAGATTTTTCTAGTGATTGAATGACCATTCAGATTACCATCTTGCACATTTGCCCCGACTATGTAACCTCATTAGGTTTAGGGGTATAATTTGTTCGAATATTCTAACTTAATATCCTTTGCAAAACAAGTTGTGGTTTTGACTGTTTTCTATTTTCTCTATGTTAAATTGGTTTAGCACCTATGACTATGTTTTTTCTTTCTTTTTGGGTATGGCTTCTTTCTGTAGGTCCAATTGCTTGTAGATAAAATTTTGAAGTGCTTCGACGTCTTTTGGAGTATTGATTCCTGTGGTTCTTGGACAAGTAAGAAATGATATAAGCAAATATGTTCTTGAAAGTTTTATGCCCTACAATTTGTCTTCCAGTAAAAGGAAGTTTGGTTTGTCTTAGGAATAAAGCGTTATATGGTGGCAATTTCTGATTCACTCATCTAGGATATGAGATTGTATGATTTTTGTTGGTCGCGACGAGTATGAGATTCTTCAGCAAGAAAGTTTTTGTAAATTGAGATTTTTGTTTTGAAAAATTGACCATCCCACTGATATGCTCTTTCTTCAACGTTAGGCTCTCTGCGTCAATCAGAATGTTGTTGAAATACCGTAGTCTGTGAGCAATTGTAAGCAGCATGCTCTCTATCACTAATTTCAACTGATCAAGACTCACTTTTGGTTGAGAGATATAAACCAATGCTGTTTTAATGATTCAACTAATCTTATTTGTTTGTCACTTGGAGTTGGCAACTACTTTATTGTCAGTTAAGTTCTCGTTGTAGAGTTTAAAGTTAGATCTATGATTAAACCCGACGGCATTAGGAGAAGGAACGAGAGTCGCACAGTTGACATTCATATGATACAAAGGGCTTTGGTTCAACAAACACAGGAAGTAGAGGCAGAGCTTGTGGTAAGGACACATCACAAATTCGAACTTTGCTGTTAACTAAAGTTTAAGTTTGCATTTAAGTGAGGGTCGTAAAAAGGCATGTTCATACTCCAAATTTCAAACTTGTGCGCCAACTGGGATGCGCCAGCTAACACCTCAAGGGATTTTTGGGTTATCAAAACAGAAAGTCATAAGGAGGTTTATATAACTTTAAAATCTCTTACTCTAGTGTAAGGTTAGCAAGTTGGCCGGTCCAGGATCGCGGCCCATATGGGTAGTGGGCTTATACGGTCCTAACCGTTTAAGACCGGGACCGGGAGAGGTGGGCCTGCAAGTGGGCCGGTCCTTTGCGCAAGGTCCGCAAGACCGGACCGGTCCTAGCGGGCATAAACTGTACCAAACGGTCCCAACGGCTCCAAATTTTAAAAAAACAATCTGCCGGCTCCAAATTTTAAAAAAAAAATCTGCCCGTTGGGGCATTTAAAATATAGCCATTTTCTCTGCCAAAATAGTCGTTGGCTATTTACAAAATAGTCATTTAAACCCCCAACTTTGTTTTAACCCCAAACTTTTTATAATTATATTTTTTCTTATTTTCAACTATAAATACCCCCTCATTCTTTCATTTTTCTCACAAAATCATCAATTTCTCTCTAATTTTCTTCTATAATTGCTTACTTTATTGTTACAATTTGTGCAACATTGTGAAATTGGTGAATTGAAGTCTTCAACGATAATTAATTTTCAACAAGTTGTTCGTCAATTCGGTAAACTCGTTCCAACTCTTAATTTTTAATATTAGAGTTTTGTTTGTTTTATTTACTTTGTATTGCTTGATTAATTAAGATGGCTTATTCCTTAAAATAAATGTTTAGTAAAAATAAGGAAAAATCCAAGAGTGGTGAATCTAGTGGCCAATCTGTTCCTCCTCCACTTCCCCCGGCTCCCCGACCCAAACCTGTTACCTATCCTACACCTCCTATTCTTGATAGCGATAATAGTTTATTACAATTTACCGAGAGTCAATTTTGCCATAATATTTCACCCGGTGAACAATTAAACCATGAATATATGAACGCAAAGGTCCAAATATACCCCTGTACTTTCGAAAATGGTCTAAGAATACCCCTCGTTATACTATTGGGTTATCTATACCCCTGTAGTCATACTTTGGGTTCAAATATACCCCTCATTTAAACGGAGGGTCACATGTTATCGTCCTGTTGGTTAATTCTAAATATCTCCTAATTAATTAAAAAGACCCATTATTTGATACCCGAAAAGCAATTTTCTAAAGCAATTTTTTTTATAAAAACTGGAAAAAACTGAATTTTTTTTTACTAAAAACTGAAAAAAAATGAAAATATTTTTTTTTCAGTTTTTACAAAAGAACTGCTTTAAAAAAACTGAAAAATATTTTCTAAAACAATATTTTTGTAAAAACTGAAAAATAATTTTCTAAAGCAATATTTTTGTAAAAACTGAATAAATAAATATTTCTTTTCCAGTTTTTAGTTAAAAAAATTTCAGTTTTTTTCAGTTTTAATTGCTTTTCAGTTTTTTTCCAGGTCTTACGAAAAAATTGCTTTAGAAATTATTTTTCAGTTGTTTTTAAAGAAATATTTTTCTAAAAACTGGAAAAAAATATTTTCGATGTTTTAGTGTTTAGTAAAAAAAATTTCAGTTTTTTACAGTTTTTAATTGCTTTAGAAAATTGCTTTTCATTTTGTTTTTCAGTTTTTACAAAAATATTGTTTTAGAAAATATTTTTCAGTTTTTTTAAAGCAGTTTTTTTATAAAAACTGAAAATAAAATATTTTTATTTTTTTTTCAGTTTTTAGTAAAAGAATATTCAGTTTTTTCCAGTTTTTACAAAAAAAAATTGCTTTAGAAAATTACTTTTTGGGTACCAAATAATGAGTCTTTTTAATTAATTAGGAGATATTTAGAATTGGCCAACAGAACGATGACACGTGTCCCTCCATTTAAATGAGGGGTATATTTGAGCCCAAAGTATGACTGCAGGGGTATAGATAACCCAATAGTATAACGAAGGGTATTATTAGACCATTTTCGAAAGTACAGGGGTATATTTGGACCTTTGTCGATATATGAATGCTCTTTATGGGAATCCAACTATTGATGAAAATGATGATGAAGAAATAGATTTTGATGAAACGCAACCGGATGACGATACACCCACTAGTCCTCCTCCTGAAGTTAACCCAACTAATAATAATCCAAATGATGCCCCATCTGACCCTCCTGTTACTGCCACTACCTTTTCTAGACAACCTTCTAAACGGGCAGAAACATCTGTTGTTTGGCCATTTTTTACTCAACTAAGAGAAAAAAATAGGTCTAAGTGTAAAACTTGTGGCAAAGAGTTAGTTTTTAAATATGTTGGAAGTCAGGAGAGGAACGGAAAGTTTGACTAGACACATATTGCTACACCCTCAAGATAAAGCTAGATATTTTCGTATGAAAGCTTTGGCCGAGGGGACAAGTGCATCTAGTCATACTGACCTTAGTACCGAGTCAAATCAATTTCAACCGGGAATTAACACTGTTACCGGTAGTATTTTATATTATGATCCAAAAAAAGATCGGAAAGAACTGACAAAAATAGTTACTGTTATGTGCTCACTCTATAGTTTTCCTTCTAACCCTCACTTTGTGCATTATATTAGAAAAGTTTATAATCCTACTTATAAAGGTTTTCCTCGCACTACCGTAAAGAGCGATATTTATAAATATAAACATGAATATGAACAATATTTGCGCTATTTATTTACTCATATAAATTGTCGTGTTGCTATTACAACTGATATTGGTAGAAGTGGTAATGACTGTGATTACCTTACTGTTACCAGTCATTGGATTGATGAGGATTGGATAATGCAAAAGCGCATTATTGCTTATAGAATAATTAATTCACGTCACATAGGGCAATTTATTTCTAGCACGGTTACGGATATTTGTAGATATTTTTTCATTACTGATAAAATAATGTCAGTTTTAATGGATAATGCTACTAGTAACACAAATGATGTAGCCTTGCTTACCACTACACTAAGTCCTGCATTTAGTAATATTTTTCATGTTAGATGTATTTGTCATATTTACCATTTAATTGTGGGTGATGGTATGCGAATTTTAAATGTTGAAATTGAAAAGGTTAAAATGGCTCTTAATTGGCTTTTTATTCAAACCATAGAAGTAGACTTAGAGAATATCTTAAAAGATGCGATGAATTTGGCCTAAGAGAAAGAAAGGTTCCTAAACCTTGTCCAACTAGATGGAATTACATGTATGAAAGTTTAATTGTTGCATATAAATATAGAAACCCCATAAACTCAATGTTTAATGCTCATGTAAGTGATGATGATGAGCACCTTACAAATGCGGATTGGGCTAATGTTAAAATGCTTGTAGAGTTTTTAGAAAAATTTCATATTGCTACAAATGAATTTTCTGGGTAATATTATCCTACTATTTCTAACTGTTTAGTTTATATTGCAGAACTTGCAAATTTATTTGATCATTTTTCAGAGGGTAAAAAATTTATCAACTTGATTGATTCTATGAGAAAAAAGTTTAACAAATATTTTTCCTCTATTCCCTCTATTTATGGTGTTGCTGCATTGTTAAATCCTACTATGAAATTAGGAGGTCCTCAATTTTGGTATGAAACTGTTTATAATGGTTTAGCACTTGAAGATAAGGAGTTGTCTAAACTTCCGGACGTAATAGTCTCAATTAAAATAAATATTTAAACTATTTATAATGCCTATCAAGTTGCATTAGATCATGCTAGACCAAATGTCATAATCAGAGGTAGACGAAGCTTACGAAGAAATGCTAGCTGAACTTGCGGAGGATGCTGCTTCGCCCGGAAGTGGTGATGAACAAGCTTCTTTTCCGCCACCACCAACGGAAATTCTTCCGGACCTTGAAGGATTTATGAAATTTATAAGAGATACCATGTAACTTATATGAACAAAAATTAATATGTAACTTGCATTTTGGCACATCTTGATTAGTTTTTTTTTTCTTCTCAATAGTGGTATTAGCACCTTGTTGTGCTCATTTCATAGGGGGAGGAAGACTAAGAAAGATATTGCCATAATTTTTTAATGCTATAATAAAATTATAACGCATTGCTTTGAATATCTCTTTAAAATATTTTTGTCTTTAAATTTGAATTAAAAAATTTAAGTCATAATTCTATAATATAGTTTACAAGGAATTGCCTTAGATATTTTTATTACCATTTTATTACCGGTACGGAGGTGTGAGCGGCTGGTTGCGGAGGGTACAAGAAGAGGTAGAGGGCGGCCTAAGAAGTATTGGGGAGAGGTGATCAGACAGTATATAGCGAGGCTCCAAATTTTCGAGGACATGACACTTGATATGAAGATGTGGAGGTCGAGTATTAGAGTTGTAGGTTAGGATGTAGTTAAGTCTTGACTTACTTCGTACCATTGTGGGACTAGCCAGGTAGGGTTTTTACTAAGGTGGCTAGTGACAATGTTGTGTTTTACTACTTCGCTTTTCAGTGCATGTCCTATTTACTAGCTATCGCTTTTGCTTTGCATCTTTCTTCTGCATTTTATGGTGTTCCTATTTTTCCTATGATTGTTGTGGTGATACTAATATTGTCTCCTTTTGTCCTTTTGTCTTTTTGTTTTCTTGAGCCGAAATAACCTCTCTACTCCTTTGGGGTAAGGGTAAGATCTGCATACACACTACCCTCCCTAGACCCCATTAGTGGGATTTTACTGGGTTTGTTGTTGTTGTTGTTATTCTATAAAACTTTTTAAAAAAATAGAAAGTATCTATTGGGCACACTTAGGCCCACTTGGGCCCACTTAACCCGGGACCAGCCCACTTAACTCGGGACCGCTAGTTCGTGGTCCCGGTCCCGGGCCGGTTCTAACAAAAAGCCCGCAAAGTCCGGACCCACTTAGGACCGGCCCACTTAGGCGGTACCTACTTAGGACCGGCCCACTTAGGACCGGGCCCACAAAGCCCACTAGGACCGATGATAAAAAGTTGCATAACTATGATACTACAATCAAAAAGATTATTGATTTGATTCATCCCATTTCATTTATTTGGGCGAGAGGGAGGTTGTGAGTCACCTGGGCTACGGATTTTTCTGTTGGTTGATTCTCGAAATCACCTCTTAAAAATAAAGGCTCTCGGATCCAGACCCATAAATGAATAGGAAGCGAGGCGAGGGTAATGCTTTCCCCAAGCATTAAAGGTTAGGCTCGATGTTAGGAAGAAACAAGCAATACCAAATTGCATGACTTAGGCAAATAGCGAAAACAACCTAAGTCTAAATCTTTCCAATCTACTAGAACTAAGAAAAGATAATAAAATTGGCACAAATGGTGATACAAGCACCAACTATACCACACACAAACGAAAAATATCAAGGCAAAAGTAATCAAGATACGAGACACCAAATTTATGTGGAAAACCCTTTCAATATGAAGAGGTAAAAAACCACGGGACCTTAGTGTTTACTTGTAAAATGGTATAGTTGAATTTGTTACGTGGTTTATAGACAAGAGAACTGATTAGATCTAAAAATGATAAATAAATAAGATTAAAGATAAGACCTAGCGTTAAAATAAAAGAAAATGGCAGGCTTGGCTCCGAGAGCAATGTCTCAGAGGACAGAAATAAGAACAATATGCAAGAAAAAAGTAAAGTGATCTTATTTAGCTTAAGAATAGAATGCACCATAAGTTTTGCTAAAGATTTTCGTGTCCTTACAATGGTTGTTAAAACTAGTATTTATAGCTATACCTAGGAAATAAGATCCTAGGATCAAACCCCTCTTAAATGTCAATAAAGGAGGCCATTGATGAATATGTAACGACATTTCATGAATGCTAAAATTCTCTGCAACAGCTGCCTATTTAATACTAGAGAATATTCTTCATTAAATGTCATATGGTGGCAAACATTCGACCTAGTCACGCTGATTATGCTCCCTTCGGGGCCTATTCGATGTCAACTGTGGCGGTTGTTCCCGGTTTTGGTTCTTACTTGATTTATCTTTCGCCTGTCTCCGGTTTCATGTGTCACACTATCATTTAATATAAACTGATTTTTATCTTATACAGATAGCCCCCAGATTTCCGCTGGCATATTTTTGTGTCATCGGGAAGTTGGTGAAGATCCCTGTCTTGGCAGGAAATCTTATGAAAACCTTCTGAACAATCTCTGACGCTTGGCAAGGCGCATGTCTTCTCGCATTTAATACCACGAACAAGTGTTGCCCCACGATTCAACAATATTTTTGCCAGTTCTCTAGGTAATCATGTCCACGATTTTAGCCGTCTATATCTTTACTTATAGTCATCATTTACCTTTTTCACTTCTAAAATTTTCATAAGTTCTTTCATCCTCTTTGCACTTAACTTCCTTCTGCTTTCATCTCACTCCGATTTTCTTCAAAAAACTCTATCATCTTCTTGCTATTATGGCTTCTTTTACTAAATCTTTTAAGAACTCTGGTCTTCTATTCGGTGGAGGGCCGAAGAGAAACAAAGATAAAGCAGTTGATGTTGATGTCGATCCACCTACAGTAAGCACCATCATACCCAAACTGTCACGACCCAAAATCCATTAAGGTCGTGATGGCGCCGGATGAGGAATCAAGAAGGGAAGTGCTCCTAACAGCCCTGCAACCTCTCAAAGATAAGTACAGACGTCTCTGTACCGATCCGCAAGACTCTACTAGACTTGCTCATGACTCGTGAGACCTAAGTGAACCTAGTGCTCTGATATCATGTTGTCACGACCTAAAATCCATTAAGGCCGTGATGGCGCCAGACACCACTGTCAGGCAAGCCAACAATAAATACTAAATTTGATCTTCATCTTTAATATTTTTGAAATCATATTTTCCTTCAAATTAAATAGTAAAGGATGAAATTTTTAGAATAAATAATAATGTTTTTATCAATTTCAATATTGAACGCCCATAATCAATTCCAAAACCGGGTGTCACAAGTGCATGAGCATTTGCTAGGAAATAAAATAAAATACAATAACTGTCCGGAATGCAAATTTGGACAGAAAAGAAAAAAAACAAATACTCTGAAGGAGACTCTATCGACTGCGAATTATCTAAAAAATGCAGCTCACCTAAGTCCCCGTATCAACCACGCCGCTGCGCCCACAAGGACAATAATATATATGTGTACCTGCACAAAAATGTGCAGCAAGTGTAGCATGAGTACGTAATTCAACGCGTACCCAGTAAGTATCCTGCATAACCTCGAAGAAGTAGTGACGAGGGGTCGACTCAGATACTTACTATGGGCTATAATTAATATCAGGTACAGTAAAGGAATGAATAGATATGAAAACGAGTAAATATATGAAATAACATGTATAAAATACGTAGCATAATTCCCCTCTTTACAATTTTACTCGAGCTCTCAACTAGCAAGTTTCCTCCGTAACCGGAGCATATATATAGATATAGTGGATTTCATCAAAGAGGTTGTCATAATCCAAATGAGGGAAAAACCCTCAGATACACTGGCTTCTTGCCAAACGTTACGCACGATTCCATGAGGATAATATATATATAGGAAATGTCGAGGCGTACGACCCGATCCAACATAAAAGTAAATTGTGCACTGCCGAGGGTCGAACGACGCGAACCATAGATGCATCTATTAACCTGCCGAGGCGAACGGCCTGCCCCCATGAGAGTGTAGTACATAAATCCTGCCGAGGCGAACGACCCGATCTCATAAAAGTGGTAGAAGGAAATACCCCGCTCGCGAATCATACAAGCTATGCGGTCAAGTAGAAATTTAAGGAAATCTCCCCACTCGCGGATCACACTTGTGACGCGGTCAAATATAAATTTAACATTAAAATTATATCTCTTTCTTGATTTCTTTCAAAATAAGGGGAATTAAGCTTGTAGCTTTTTAAGAAAATTATCCCGCTCGCGAAACATACATGCGACGCAGTTACACATAGATTTCTTAAGCTATTATAGCATTACTCAATCCTTTTCGAAATTACGAAGTTCAAACGAACCTTTTTAAATCTTACGTTCTTCAATTTCAACTCATTTAAAAAATATTTAATAAGCAAACTCAATCTCGCTCCCTCTCAAGGCAGACAATAAACATAAATCAATAACAATATCAACAAGGCATGATGTGAGCCTAAAACTACCTAGACATAGGCATAGCTAGTAGCTACGTGCGGACTCTCGTCACCTCGTGCGTAGATAGCCCCCACAAATAGAAGCACACAATAATTTAGTTCACCTATGGGGTTAATTCCCTCTTACAAGGTTAGAAATGAGACTTACCTTGCTCCGAAATTCCATAACCGGCTCCAAAGCCTTTCTAACACTTCAAACCGACGCCTGTTGCTCCAAAACTAGTCAAATAAGTTGCAACCCAATCAAAATATGCTCTAAAACTCATAATTAATCAATTTATCACAATTTCTAACTCCACTCAAAAAATTGATAAAGAAACCCTTGGGCCCATGTACCCGGATTCTAAAGATTTTCGAAGATAAACTTTACCCATAACCCCACGAACTCAAATATATAATTTATTCTCCATTTCATGCCCAAATTCGTGGTCAAAATTCACAAATACCAAATTCTAGGTTTTCCTCTTAAAATCTCAAATTTCTACAAATTTCCATGTCTAAATCCATACAAAATCCAAGTATTTAACTTGCAATAGGTGGGAATCACTTACCTTGACATAGATGACGGAAATCTCCCTTCCAGAAGCTCCAAATATCGCCCAACCAAAAGAAAAATTGAAGAAATATGACCAAACCCCGTCTTTAAAACAATCTGCCTAGGCCAGGCCCTTCTTCGCATTCGCGACCTCCGTCTCGCGTTCGCGAAGGCAAAAAAACCAGCTGCCTCAAATTCCTCTTCGCGTTTGCGGTACCACACCCGCGTTCGTGAAGGCTAAGCACTTCCAGGCCCAGCTCCATTCCTTCTTCCCGTTCGCGATCATTGCGTCCCGTTCGCGAGCTTGACCAGTTCTTGCCTCGCGTTCGCGTTACACACTTCGTGTTAGCGAAGGCCAATGACGTCGGACCCATCTCCTCCTTTCTTCTTCGCATTCGCGTCACCTTGGCCGCATTCGTGAAAGCTTGCCCAGCTCCTGCCTCACGTTCGCATCCACTGCTTCATGTTCGCGAAGGACAAATCCAGCACCCCCAAAATTTCTTCTTCGCGAATGCAGGACTTCCTTCGCGTTCGCGATGAAGGAAACCAGATACCAGCAATCAGCAGTCCAAGACAACCCGAAATGGTCCGAAACCACCCCGAAACACAACTGAGGCCCCTGGGACCCCGTCCAATCATACCAACGAGTCCCATAACATAACACAAACTTGCTCGAGACCTCAAATCGCATCAAACAACATCAAAATCATGAATCGCACCCCAATTCAAACTTAATGAACTTTGAAACTTCAACTTCTACAATCGATGCCGAAACCTATCAAATCACGTCCGATTGTCCTCAAATTTTGCACACACGTCACATTTGACATTACAGACCTACTCCAACTTCCAGAATCAGATTCTAGCCCCGATATCAAAAAGTCCACTTCCGGTCAAACTTCTCAAAAACCTTCAAATTTCTAGCTTTAGCCAAAAGACTCAAAAATGACCTACGACTTTCGAATCCACTTCCGGATGCGCTCCCAATACCAGAATCACCATACGGAGCTATTACCAAACTCGGAATTCCTAACAGACATTGATAACATTGAATTGCACTACAACCCAAATTTATGAAATTCTCCCAAAATGCCAACTTTCACAACAGGCGCCAAAATGCTCTCGGGTCATCCAAAACCCGATCCGGACATACGCCCAAGTCCAAATTCATCATACGAACCTGTTGGAATCTTCAAATTTTGATTCCGAGATCATTTACTCAAAAATCTAACCTTATTCAATTCTTCCAACTTAAAGCTTCCGAAATGAGAATTTTCTTTTCAAATCAACTCTGAACTTTCGAAATTTCAATTCCAACCACGCGTATCAGTCATAATACCTGAAGTAAAGTTTCGCATGGCCTCAAACTGCTGAACGAAGCACTAGAGCTCAAAACGACCAGTCGGGTCGTTATATTCTCTCCCACTTAAACATACGTTCGTCCTCAAACGTGCTAAGAACTGCTCTGGAGTTGTCTGAAATCACTGCTTAACACCTCGTGCTACCATAAATTAGTTGAGCACACTGGCTTGAGTAAATCTGAAGATTCCCCTTTTTGCTTAGTCAAATTAGCCTTAGAGCCAAATTCCAACATCCGGAATCTTCTGCCAGACCTGTTTCCAACGTACGATCACCATATCAATCACCACACAATGCACCGATACATGATTGCATACCTTTGCTGAATTCACACTATGCACTGCATAACTCACATGACCATAATAATATCCTATGATAACAATAGCTGAAATTCCACAAAACTGATGCTCACAATGCACCTCATGACATATATAAGTCTTGTTCCAACTCTTGCAATACCGCCACGATGGAAGAGATATGTAGAAATTCATAACCAACTGCAGAGTCAACAAATCATTGAATCTCTACCTTTGACTAGAATCATCACCCCACTATGAACTAAATAATGGTATTTGCTCCTTAATATACTTCATATAATCCAATCGTACTGATCCCAGATCCAAAAATCTCGTCTCACCCAGTATAAGCTGCTCAGGCAGCAAGACACCTCAGACACGATCAAAAGTCTCATGTGATGCCACAATGTGCTAATAAGCTACCAACTCGAATGTGATACATAAGGAAAATGAACTCTGGAAAGGACTACTCAACCCACATAACTAACTAGACAACCGAAAAGGTGTTACGAACCTTCCTCAGAAAATGGAAAACAAAACACACGAAAATAGATATAGGGGACAGTACTCAACATCACATTGTTGCGGTGTGCAACCCGATCCAAACAATATGCATGTGGTGGCGTGCCACCCGATCCACACATAAAATCTATATAAGGTGATACTTACCTAGCTAGAATGCTCATTATTACAAAATACCCGAATATCGGCCACGAGCACGCTAAGTGCATAATACCATCCATGGGGAGACGGATAGTGCTATACGCTACAAAAGTCAAACACAACTAAGGTGCGATATATGATCTGAATCTCGAGAGCCATCCTGCTCACATAACATCATCGCAACGCGGAACCTCAACACATAAGAAATTTATCAAGCCGTTTCACAGTTCACACGGCATAATATAGTATTACATGAAATAGTCGTAGACGAAACGACGTCCAACGTCCGAATACTCCTCCATAAGGAGTGCTATGCTGAAACGAACCCATCTGGCCTGATATAGAGCCCATATTCATATTTAAATCCATCCACAGACCTCAAGTCGATTCCGATCGCACCGTACTAGGCTAATAACCTTTCAAGGATCCATAATAACCACTTTTCCCATAACACACAAGAAAAACCATCATAACCGGAAGAAACTTCCACAGTCCACAAACAAGTGAACTTAGCGCCCTCCAGGCATAATTCTCGAATCAGCGATATTACCACAATCTTTATACTTGGTTTCAATCTTCACTCAATCAAGTGACTACTTGCCACTATTACACAATCTTTCTGTGGGACACACTCCCACGACCTTCAGTACTAGGTAACAAGTCTGCACATCCATACCACCGGTCACACTAATGCTGTAAAGCATATCAAGAATCCGCAATCAGTAGGCAAAGCCTCTTACGCAGTACACTGATCTCAGGTGATTCTGGAGACAATACCAGCTTGTTCTAAACATCTAAATTCCTTTTCCTGCTCATCCGAGCTCGTGACATCCTTGTCAACACCGAACCGCAATATCGAATTCCAACTTTCGAATCCCATGCTACTTGATGCACTAAATCACGCCAATGCGCAAGAGTACAAGAATTTCATCATAACTCCTGAATCACTAATAGGGGAAACACTTCATCATATAGAAACCTTCTACTTAACTCATTTCAAGAGAACCATTGTAACACGTGACTGAATTCTCATATCCGCAGAAAATACCAACCTCAAGTAGTGGTCTAAACCACCATAACTCTTCTGGGATCCATCTACACATAACATGCCATAATACTTGAATTCCTCCAAATAAAATCAATTATGGCGGCCGTCAAGCCTCGCACGTAACGCCACAAATCACATGCATAACTCAGCACGCTGAAGGAACTGATCATTGCCACTATCATTCCAATTCAACCATTGTTAGCCGACCCGTCCTTTCCCAATTTATTCTTAACTTACCTTAGAAATAATTATAGCTCCAACCATTACATAACGAAGCTAATTCCGCACCCATCCTGAGCGACCTTATTTCATGAGACCACGCTGTCTCAAATCTCACGAGCCATCTCATACCCTCCTTGTGCGCATGTTCGCATCTTCAACTGGTACACCTATTCTGGAAAAATCTCTCTATGAATCGGAAGTTATTTTCTTCCATTCTTCCAATGCTACACCGCAACCCGAAGATAACGTAGAACACTCCAAGCCCCTTTCATAATCTGCTGCAAAAGCTCGATACTTAACCATACTACAAGCTCGAAATCCTTAGGCATCACACTTTAACTTTTGAATCCACTAGGACCGTTGTTGAGAGTCACCCCTTCCGACTTGGTCCCGAATATAATCAACTCCAAGGCTCTGCCAGCACATGAACACTCTCTCAATAAGCACCCGGTTGAATCACTTTCCTTGTACATCACATCTACACAAAACATAAATTCTAAGTCTTCTCCAAACCTGAACACGAATCAATTTGGCCAAACCGCACTANTTGACCCGTCCTTTCCTAATTTATTCTTAACTTGCCTTAGAAATAATAATAGCTCCAATCGTTACATCACAAATCTAATTCCGCACTCATCACGAGTGACCTTATTCCACGAGACCACGTTGTCTCAAATCCCACGAACCATCTCATACCCTCCTTGTAGGCATGTTCGCATCTTCAACTGGTACACCTATTCTGGAAAATCCCTCTATGAATCCGAAGTTATTTTCTTCCATTCCTCCAATTCTACACTGCAACCCGAAGATAACGTAGAACACTCTAAGCCCCTTTCATAATCTGCTGCAAAATCTCGATACTTAACCATACTACAAGCTCGAAATCGTTAGGCACCGCACTTTAACTTTTGAATCCACTAGGACCGTTGTTGAGATTCACCCATTCCGACTTGGTCCCGAATATAATCAACTCCAAGGCTTTTCTAGCACATAAACACTCTCTCAACAAGCACCCGGCTGAATCACTTTCCTTGTACATCATATTTATATGAAACATAAACTCTGAGTCTTCCCAAGGCCTCAACATGAATCGATAAGGCCAAATATAGCACACATTGATCAATTTCTCTGCTCGAATTACCTCTGATGTTCCCTTTCCTTAGTCGTAATAACCCATCAATATGCCGATAACCAAAAATCTTACAAATAGACGACCATGCAATCCAACTGTAGGCGGTGGGACTCTCCCACTTAGCTTGAATCTACCATTGCATAACTCTAGAACCCGCCAAGATTCTTTCTTCATCGTTGACATGATCTTGAAAAATCAACCCACCAAATTCCTCGAAACCTTTATGTTAAAATCTTCATAGCTACTCTGAATCACTAGCCACATGCACATCTTCGACCTCTTCCTGAATAGTCAGTAGAAATTCTTCGTAGAAGCTTCATCAACACTACGTGACCTCTAACCTGCTCACAAGAGATAAACCGCCTGTGGAATCTCCATGCCAACATTTTCCAATATCGCTGCACTAGGTACAATTAATACGAAATCGGTAACCCATATGCTACTTTGCCACTCTCCCACTTTGGTAAAACTCTCTCCTTTAAGCAACTACCCGATTACTGCTTCTCACACTTGACCTTCTAGAAGCTTAACCGCGACAAGACACTTCCCACACATTTTTCCTCATCCTTCACTGCCAAATTGTTGCCTTAAATCAAAATCTACCTCTGTAGCACTTGAACCCATCGATCGATACCGACTTTAACCTTTTCGAAAATAATCTTCCTTAAGCCATTAATACTAGAAGTACCAATTCAATTCCGAAACTGCTACACTCCGTTATCTCTGACAACTGCATCTCAAGCACCATTTCACAGTTTGAGACTCTACTACGCTCAAAAATACCAAGCCTCGTTACTCCATCAACCCAAATCTGGACATTCATAGGCCAATTGCTTTTCCTCCGTCGGAAATAAGATACTGAATCTCGGAACCATGCATTGAGAAAACCTCCTTCCAAGTCATTCACTGCCCGACACATAGGCAAGCATCCTACCATTACATCAATACCGTGCGATTGCAACTCATGAGCATCATAGCAACCTATGCATAGCCTCAAAGCATCTCATAAGTACAATTACTGAGCTGAAATGACAAAATATACTTCCGCAAGGCGACGACAATAGCCCAAACAACTACACAGGGAGAAACATCCTGCACCACATCTGTAGTACCATTACAATTCCTTAATTCCCGATTTATAACCAGCGCTTCACGTCGCATAAGATTGAATGGGAAAGAAATGAAGGCATAAACCTCAAAGGAATCAAATCGCACGATGAGGAATCAAGAAGGGAAGTGCTCCTAACAGCCCTGCAACCTCTCAAAGATAAGTACAGACGTCTCTGTACCGATCCGCAAGACTCTACTAGACTTGCTCATGACTCGTGAGACCTAAGTGAACCTAGTGCTCTGATATCATGTTGTCACGACCTAAAATCCATTAAGGCCGTGATGGCGCCAGACACCAGTGTCAGGCAAGCCAACAATAAATACTAAATTTGGTCCTCATCTTTAATATTTTGGAAATCATATTTTCCTTCAAATTAAATAGTAAATGATGAAATTTTTAGAATAAATAATAATATTTTTATCAATTTCAATACTGAACGCGCATAATCAATCTCAAAACTCAGTGTCACAAGTGCATGAGCATTTGCTAGGAAATAAAATAAAATACAATAATTGTCCAAAATACAAATTTGGACAGAAAAGTAAAATACAAATACTTTGGAGGAGACTCTGCCGGTTGCGAATCGTCTAATAAATGCAGCTCACCTAATTCCCCGTATCAACCATGCCACTGCGCCCACAAGGCCAATAATATATATATGTTTACCTGCACAAAAATGTGCAGCAAGTATAGCATGAGTACGTAATTCAACGCGTACCCAGTAAGTATCCCGTTTAACCTCGAAGAAGTAGTGACGAAGGGTCGACTCAGACACTTACTATGGGCTATAATTAATATCAGGTACAGTAAAGAAGTGAATAGATATGAAACCGAGTAAATATATGAAATAACATATATAAAATACGTGGCATAATTTCCCTCTTTATAATTTTACTTGAGCTCTCAACTAGCAAGTTCCCTCCGTAAACAGAGCATATATATAGATATAGCGGATTTCATCAAAGAGGTTGTCATAATCCAAATGAGGGAAAAGCCCTCAGATACACTGGCTTCTTGCCAAGCGTTACGCATGATTCCATGAGGATAATATATATATAAGAAATGTCGAGCCGTACGACCCGATCCAACATAAAAGTAAACTGTGCACTACTGAGGGTCGAACGAAGCGAACCATAGATGCATCTATTAACCTGCCGAGGTGAAGGACCCGCTCCTATGAGAGTGTAGTACATAAATCCTACCGAGGCGAATGACCCGATCCCATAAGAGTGGTAGAAGGAAATACCCCACTTGCGAATCATACGTGTGACACGGTCAAATAGAAATTTAAGGAAATCTCCCCGCTCGCGGATCGTACCTGTGATGCGGTCAAATATAAATTTAACATTAAAATCATATCACTTTCTTGATTCTTTTCAATATAAGGGAAATTAAGCTTGTAGCTTTTTAAGGAAATTACCCCGCTCGCGAAACATACATGCAACGTAGTTACACATAGATTTCTTAAGCTATTATATCATTACTCAATCCTTTTCAAAATTACAAAGTTTAAACGTACCCTTTTAAATCTTACATTCTTCCATTTCAACCCCTTTCAAAAATATTTGATAAGAAAATTCAATCTCGCTCCCTCTCAAGGCAGACAATAAACATAAATCAATAACAATATCAACAAGGCATGCTGTGAGCCTAAAACTACCCGAACATAGGCATAGCTCGTAGCTACGAACGGACTCTCGTCACTTCGTGCGTACGTAGCCCCCCAAAATAGAAGCACACAATAATTTAGTTCACCTATGGGGTTAATTCCCTCTTACAAGGTTAGAAAAGAGACTTACCTCGCTCCGAAATTCCATAACCGGCTCCAAAGTCTTTCTAACACTTCAAATCGACGCCCGGCACTCCAAAACTAGTCAAATAAGTTGCAACCCAATCAAAATATGCTCTAATACTCATAATTAATCAATTTATAATAATTTCTAACTCCGCTCGAAAAATCGATAAAGCAACCCTCGGGCCCACGTACCCAGATTCCGAAAATATTCGAAGATAAACTTTACCCATAACCCCACGAACTCAAATATATAATTTATTTTCCATTTCATGCCCAAATCCGTGGTCAAAATCCACAAATACCAAATTCTAGGTTTTCCTCTTAAGATCCCAAATTTCTACAAATTTCCATGTCTAAATCCATACAAAATCCAAGTATTTAACTTGCAATAAGTGGGAATCACTTACCTTGACATAAATGACGAAAATGTCCCTTCTAGAAGCTCCGAAAATTGCTCAACCATAAGAAAAATGGAAGAAAAATGGCCAAACCCCGTCTTTAAAACAATCTGCCCAGGCCAGGCCCTTCTTCGCGTTCGCAACCACCGTCTCGCATTCGCGAAGGCCAAAAACCTAGCTGCCTCAAATTCCTCTCCGCATTCGTGGTACCACACCCGCGTTCGTGAAGGCTAAGCTCTTCCAGGCCCACCTCTCTTCCTTCTTCGCGTTCACGATCATTGCGTCGCATTCGCGAAAGCTTGACCAGTTCTTGCCTCGCGTTCGCGTTACACACTTCGCGTTAGCGAAGGCCAATGATGTCGGACCCATCTCCTCCTTTCTTCTTCGCATGCGCGTCACCTTGGCCACGTTCGTGAAGGTTTTGCCCAGCTCCTGCCTCGCGTTCGCATCCACTGCTTCATGTTCGCGAAGGACAAATCCAGCACCCCCAAAATATCTTCTTCGCGAACGCGGGACTTTCTTCGCATTCGCGATGAAGGAAACCAGATACCAGCAATCAGCAGTCCAAGACAACCCAAAATGGTCCGAAACACACCCGAGGCTCCCGGGACCCCGTCCAATCATACCAACCAGTCCCATAACATAACACAAACTTGCTCGAGACCTCAAATCGCATCAAACAACATCAAAATCATGAATCTCACCCCAATTCAAACTTAATGAACTTTGAAACTTTAACTTTTACAATCGATGCCGAAACCTATCAAATCACATCCGATTGTCCTCAAATTTGCACACAAGTCACATTTGACATTACGGACCTACTCCAACTTCCAGAATGGGATTCCGACCCTGATATCAAAAAGTCCACTTCCGGTCAAACTTCTCAAAAACCTTCAAATTTCTAGCTTTAGCCAAAAGACTCCAAAATGACCTACAGACTTTCGAATCCACTTTCGGATGCGCTCCCAATACCAGAATCACCATACGGAGCTATTACCAAACTCGGAATTCCTAACGGACATTGATAACATTGAATTGCACTACAACCCAAATTTATGAAATTCTTCCAAAATGCCAACTTTCACAATAGGCGCCGAAACGCTCTCGAGTCGTCCAAAACCTGATCCGGACATACGCCCAAGTCCAAATTCATCATACGAACCAGTTGGAATCTTCAAATTTTGATTCCGAGATCATTTACTCAAAAATCCAACCTTAGTCAATTCTTTCAACTTAAAGCTTCCGAAATGAGAATTTTCTTTTCAAATCAACTCTGAACTTTCAAAATTTCAATTCCAACCACGCGTATCATTCATAATACCTGAAGTGAAGTTTCTCATGGCCTCAAACTGCTGAATGATGCTCTAGAGCTCAAAATGACTGCTCGGGTTGTTACACAAACACTTTTGCACCGTTTATGACTTTCAGGAGAAGTTCCCTTCTGCAAATCTCGAAACTGGGCTGTTAGCAGGTATCCTTCTTCTATTCGCCCTTCTAGTATTCCTATTATGAAGGAGGATTGTAATTGCCCAGACCTAAATATCATTGCTCCTAACCTGGTGGAGTGGGTTACCTTCACCAAGAAAGGTTATACGTATGTTTATACGTACCCCTTCACTTTGGGCCCATTTTCTTTGAGCAGGGGCTAGACCCGTGATATTGGAGTTATGCCACCGGTACCAGGTCTGCTTGGCATAAGTAGGCTCTTCTGTGTGGTGAACAGTGTCTTGCCTATGCCGGCTGTGCTCGGAGACGGGAAAAACCCTACCGGCACACATGATGAATCTTTACTCCCCCAAAATCTTCTGCGAGAGTTTAATAAATTTCAGTAAATGTGGTCACCACACCTTACTTACCATCATGGATGATGATAATGACTGTTGATGGATGGAGCGGTTTGTCATCATTGCTACCAGAGACATTATCCCGGCCACAACTCCATCCTTTTCCGAATTATAGAGTCATTCACGTAAGTTTGTAATCTACTTATCTCTTTCTCTGTAAAAAGATTATTCCCTATCATTGCTAACCCTTTTGTTTCCATTATTTTAGCTACTCGGTATACACCACTAAGGGTTGAAGTCCGGGACTAATGGGTTCAGAAGATTCTGGATATTACTAAGCCAGAAACTTATCGGTGGAAGGAGATGGTCCCCAAAATATGGGTGGAAGGACAAGAACCATGGTAAACTGATTATTTCTACTTTCTGCCTTTGTATGTACATAAGTAAACTTGCTAACCATACCTTTTTGTTTGATTCAATACTCCTGCAGGGGTTTGTTTCCTGTCCCGAAGTCGAGGTTTTGGCCAATCCTACGGAGGTTGCGAGGTTGTTGGAAGATTCTCTTACTCGGAGAAGTGCCCTCGGATTTGCCTCTGGTATATGTGCTTCCTCTTGGAGTCCCCATCTAGAGTACAAGCAACCAAAAAAGCGGCGTTCTTCATCAGTTGGGGATAAAAATAAGAAAATAAAGAAGGCCATGCCCGAGCCGGCCCCATTCATTATGGTCATTGATGATGACAGGGAAGCTAGTGATGAAGAGGCTTCCCTTCAGAGGAGACAACGATCTTCGCCAGCTCAACAGAATGCTCAATTTGGAGAGCTTAGAACCCCAACCGAAGGCGAGGTCCGAGCATTTTGGGAGAAATGGAGATAGTAGAGAATGTTGATTCTTGCTTTCCAACCTCTGTTGTTGTTTCTGGACCTGTGAGATCGAAAACTGGCCCTCTTCTACCTTTCATTGGTGAGCAACCAATAATCAGCACTGCCCCTATCGCAGCTGCTTCTCAACCTACAACACCATCAACTTCATCCCCTCACACTAGTTGTGTCTTCATCACCAACGACTGCTACATCTCCTCCATCGACCACAGATGTCCGAGAGGAGGTTGATTCTCCTCCCCAGTCTCCCAATCATGGGAATTTAGGGCACAATTATTCACCCCCTTTTCTAGATCCACGAGGAAGGAGGAGTGTCACTCTCTCGATTTCGAAGGGACGCCATCTGCTATCCAGGCCAGTGGAGCTTGCCAATTACCTGAAGTTGCCGGTGTTAGAGAAAGATAAGAAGAAGATACAAAGGTAGGGCATATTGAACAATGACATGCACAATGCGGCAGCGGTACCATACTTGTGCTCTTACTGCTTGTTCTTTGTTTATCTGTTATAATGGGTTTTCTGACTTTGATATACATTTTGGAGGCCAACTTCATTGCGTTTGAGGGACTTTAAAGATTGATCCTTGATAAATAAGGACTTATGTCCATGTTGGATCAGCTGTTAGCTGAGAGGGACCAACTTGTTGCTCGTTTCCAGATGCTAGAGGCAAAGGCTGCTGAGGCAAGTGAGCTTGAGGCTCGATTGTAGCAAAGTGAACAGGAAGTGATGGCCCTTAGTCAAGAATCCACTCAGCTAAATGTACAGTTTCAAGAGGCTAAGGCTAAATGGGCTGAGGTCCAAGATTTTGTGCTTGCTGCTGCCGAGCGCGAGTCTGGCTCTATTGAACGAGTGAATAATTTGGAGGTAGCCTTGAACTCCAAAGCCAAAGAGGCTACTGCTGCCGATGAGAAGCGGGCCTGAATAGAAGAGAGGTTTAAGAAGATCATGCAGAAAAATTGGGTTCACATATCTACAATCCATGATCTTGATCTTAGCCTCGGCGCCACAAGATCTAAGCGGGATGTTCTCCAGGTCGAGGTTGACAAGCTTAAGTCAAAACTCTAGTTCCAAGAAGAATCCCTTGTATTTGAAACGACATACTCTATGTATCATATGAGGAGAAAAACCTTGGATGAGGCCAAAATGGGCATCGTTGATATTGATTATGAAATCTCCAAGGCCCGAGCATTGGATTTAACTGCTCGAGAATGTCTCTCGGCAAAACCTGATGCAATTGACTCTTCGAGTACCAGTTTTGAGTATTCGGGAACCGAGGAGGAACCTAAAGGGAATGATAATAAAGGCCAAGATCCTGCACCAGCGACATATTTTCCCACTTCTCCCGGGGAGGGGGCGTAGATGCCTCTCTCACCCCGAGTTCCGGTGGCGATGAAGTTTAGATTTTTCCTCTTTTCTTTATTATTTTCCTTTGTTCTTTTGTACTTATGCAGTTTGGCATGTTGATAAATAAAGAATACTTTTGTTTAAGTATTGTGCAAAGTTTACTCTTTTTGCGTCGAATTTGATAAGGCTTTGGGTGTATTTTCGTCCGATAGCTTTTGGGTTCCGGGCAAAATACTTCCGGAACCAACCCTTTACTATGAGCGTTTCATAAGAGAAAGCACTCTTATGTTTACGGTGCTCTTGAAGATGATATCTCATGTTAATTCCGGCACAAGCATTTGAAGTTTTTAGTTAACTTTCAAATGATAAAATCAATTCATCATTTGGACAAGAAACAAGATAAAAATAATAGGACTTTATTTTATTCCTTCTATCTTCAAAAGTACATAAGAATTTGTTTGTTGAAAAAATAAATTGCCAATACATGTGGCTAACTTGTACAACTTATTTCTACGGGACTGGTCGTGCAGTCCCCGGTCCCAATAACACATTACTGTTCCCAGGTCTCATAGTCCCGGTTCTCGTGGAAATCATGATGTCGTATTCACATACTATTCCCCCTAGTGTTATAATGCAAATTAGAACACTGGAAGTCTTGCTCCACTGGGTAAAGCACTTGTGAACGGTTGAATAGCCTTTTATTCGATGGCAAGCTTTACTTCCTATTAGGAATTTTCCATCAAGCCAAAGACTATTTAACCATCCAGTAGTGATCTATTATCTCATTGACTTGTCATTTTAAGGTCTTAACTTTGTTGATGACATTTCCTTCATAGTATGCTTTTCGTTGCTGTCTCGTTAAAAACCTTGCCAGAAAAACCCTATTGGGATAAAAATTCGTCGAAGAAAAAAAGAGTACAATACATACTTTCAGTATAGGCAGGATCCATCAATAATAATACCTTTTGAGGTGATTCACGTTCTAGTTGCTTGGCAATTTGACTCCATCTTGATTCTCGAGCTCGTATGATCCTTTGACAACGGCATCTAAAACCTAGTAGGGGTCTTTCCACATTGGACCCAGCTTCCCGGTGTTGATTTCTCGAGTGTTTTGAGTCACTTTCCTAAAAACCAAGTTTCCTACTTTAAAGTAGCGGAGATTGGCCCTTTGGTTTTTTTTATCTTTCCGTCCTTTGCTTTTGATCCACCATCCTCACATATGCCAAGTCCCCTGCGTTCATCGAGCAGTTCCAGCTTTACCAGTAATGCCTTATTATTTAATTCCTCGTATGTTCGGAAGAACCATAAGGTTGGTTCTCCTACTTCCACCGTGATCAGAGCTTCTGCGCCGTATACGAGAGAGAAATGTGTCTCTCCGTACTTGATTTTGTCATCATCCGATATGCCCATAGCATTCACGGTAAATATTCAGGCCATTTGCCTTTAGCCGCTTCTAACCTCTTTTTGAGGTTTTGAATGATCATCTTATTAGTCAATTCCGCCTGCCCATTAACGCTAGGATGGTATGGTGAGGATGTAATCCTTTTGATTTTCAGGTCTTCAAGAAATTTTGTGACTTTGGAGCCTATGAACTGTGGTCCATTGTCACAGCAATCGTCTTTGGTATTCCAAAACAGCAAGTTATGTTTTCCTATAGGTAGTCGACCACTTCGCGCCCACCTATCTTTTGGTAAGGACCTTCTTCAACCTATTTAGTGAAGTAATCGGTTAAAATTAAAAGGAATCTTACCTTTCCGGGACTCGGCAGCAGCGGCTCAACTATATCCATTCCCCATTTTATGAACGACCATGGGGATAGTACCGAATGCAAGAGTTCCGCCAGTTTGTTTACCAATTGTGCATGGCGCTGACACTTGTTGCATTTCTGAATGAATGCCTTTGCGTCTTGTTCTATTCGGGGCCAATAGTATCCTTCCCTAACTAGTTTTAGTACCTGATAAGTGGAGATTGTGACTACTTATTAGTGCCATTTAGCTTTTATTTTAGTCTAAAAGCGTTTAATTGTGTTCTCAAAAACTAATGAAATGTACTTAATTGCAGGAATATTGGAAGATGAACTCCCGAGATGAAATCCAACTAAAAAAGGAGTAATCAGAACTCAAGGACATAAAAGGCACAGAAGCTCAGAAGTGCGGACCACAAAATATCATCTGCGGCCACAAGTTATGAAGGAAAATCCATCAGAGTTTGGTGCAAAGTGCGGTCCGCACATGAATTGTGCGGCCACAAAAGCTAAGCCAGAGTAAATTCAGAGAAGTTGCATTCCAAATTCCCCAGAAGTGCGGCCGCGGAAGAAGAGATATGCGGCCGTAAATGTAAAAGTGCAGACCGCAGAAGAGCAAGGTGCGGCCGCACATGTAAAAGTGCGGACCACAGAAGAGCAAGGTGCGACCGCACATGTAAAAGTGTGAACCGCAAAAATAGTGCATTCTGGCCACATATCAGAACTATGTGACCCAACCCTAGTGTGTAAACTTAATGGGTGTTTGATTTAATGTTTGTTTATGGTTAGGTGTTAATTATTTAGCCATAGTCTTGCTTTTATTTGTGAAATTAATGGTTGCAAACATTAGTTCATGCCTATTTAACTTGGTCTCTACTTGAGAAAGAGAGACTTAGTCTAGGAAAACTTGGCTAACAAGAAATTGGATCAATCTAAAGATTGATAATCCTAATTAAAAGGTTCAACCTAGAGATAGTAATAACCCGACTTGAACTTTTATCATCTGTTTTGTTCAATACCCTTTTGGACTTGAGAAAGCCAAATTGGGAAAAATCACTCTCTGACCGAGAGGTATTGAGTGGGTAATTGAGTGTTGATTGTTATAATACACCTCGATCAATAAAACAAGAATTAAGGTTTATATCCCATTAGGAAAACACCTAGGTGAAGGTCATAGCCCTAAGCGTTTTACAACATTTGAAAAACAATAAAAACAATCTCTTAGTTTAATTTCCCAACTTGCAATTGTAGTTTTAAATTAGACTTTACTACAACCCCATTTTGTGGAAGAGTAAACTTAGATATTCAAACTCTCACGCTACGATATATACTACTAACTCCCATATATAGCTCCCTGTGAAATTCGACCCCGATTATTGTTGGGTATTATTATTGCATTGACTGTTTTCATAACCTTGCATTGAGGTATGAAATTGGACGAGATCAATTTTTGGCGCTGTTGCCGGGGAGCTAAAAACGGTGTTAGCTATATATTTAGGTATGTTTTAGGAATATCTTCTTTTCCTTCCGTGTTACTACGTGTTAAGAAATTGTAGGTGCAATCATGGAAAACAATGAGCTCGGAAACTTACCTTTGGGGGATGTGGATGTTGAGGATGATCAAATGGATGAGGTCCCTCTTTAACCTCAAGCCAATAGACGAGGCCGACCGCCTCATGACAATGTGCCTGTTCCACCCCTACCTCCACCACGAGCGGCTCCACACCGGGTGTTGCCGAATAAAGGGTATGCAAGTGCTATAGTCCCTCCCCATATTAGGACGGGCAACTTTCAAATAACCAACGTGATGCTCACTTTTCTCGAGCAACGAGGGTTCTTCACCGGTGCACTGAGTCAAAATGCATATGAACACTTGAAGGGGTTCGTAGATACGTGTTGGGGGAGGAAACAAACAAATGTCTCCGAGGATGCTTTGAGGCTAAGGCTTTTTCCCTTTTCTCTATGGGGGAAAGCTTTAGATTGGTTGGAACGTTAGCCAAATCATTACATTCATACGTGGGATGAATTAGCGGAGAAATTTATTTCTAAGTAGTTCTCTCCTGGGCACATGACTATTCTTCGGGATGAAATTCTAGCATTCAAGCAAGAGCCCAATGAACCACTACACGAGATATGGTAAAGGTATAGAACAATGGTGAAAGAATGCCCCAACAATGATATGATGGAGAACATGATGCAACATACTTTCTATCGGGGGGTCAATACAACCAACCAATATGTAGTGAATCAACTAGCTGGTGGGAACTTTATGACTACGCCTTAAGCGGAGGAGTGTGATATCTTGGATGAGATGGCGGATACTTCATCGGCATGGCAATCTCGGGCTAATGTTCCACAAGGTGAACCCAATGTGATTCACCTTCATAAATAATTTCATGACCATGGGCAAGCCATAGCCGAGTTTACTACCACCATGAACCAATTCTCACAACCAAGGTAATTGGAGTGGTGGCAACATTGGAATAACAACAACAATCAAGGAAATTGGAGTGGAAGCAATAATCAAGAAAATTGGCATAACAACAATAACCAAGGCAATGGGGGAGGCAACAATCAAGGTAGGTGGAATAACAATCAAGGAAATTGGAGTGGAAGCAATAATCAAGAAAATTGGCATAACAACAATAACCAAGGCAATGGGGGAGGCAACAATCAAGGTAGGTGGAATAACAATCAAGGAAATCGGGGGTCGGGTTTTCAAAGGCCCCGATGTTTCAACAAAGCAACCCACCTTCTTATCCTTTCCCTGGTCCTAGTTCTTCCAGCAAAGAAATGGGACGTATTGAGAACATGTTCAAGCAAGTGCTGGAGAAGAACGTCGATTCTGATGCTCAACTTGCTTCACACAACACCTCAATCCATAACTTGGAAGTGCAAATGGGACAAATCTTTCAATCTTTAAATTCACGTCCTAAGGGTGTCATGCCCCAAACTCGGGAAGTGCGACCGACGCTCAACCGAGTGAACCCAGTCTTGTAAGCCTGATGAATACTTTCTACCCGACTCACCCATGATTTAGAGAGTATACATAACTTTGTTAATTAACCAACAAGGAGATCATGTAGACAATACCAAATTTATTACCATTAATTACTTCATTTAATAAGTCTCAAAACACACACACACACACACACACACACCCCTCCATGGTTTAAATTGGAACAAGTAATTCAATCACAACCCAACTTGTTTAACATTCCCAACACCCATATATAACCCACACTATGTCTACGAGCCTCTAAGGATACCAAAGAGTACAATGATAGTATCAGCAACAAGGCTTCGACTATATCTCAAAACATAGTAATATACACGAAACAAAGATACATAACCCCAGAATGCGATGGGGCTCACCACGTCAGCTAGGAAGAATGAGTACCGCTATCACTGTTCAATATCCTCCGTAGTAGAACCACCTGCATCTATTAAAGATGCAGCGCCCCTGGCAAAATGGACGTTAGTAAATGTCGAATAGTACTAGTATGAAAACCAAACACCAAATCAAGAACTTGGAAATACAACATAAATATGATGAATCAGGGTAACAATGGAATATCATAGATAGAACTTTAAACCAAAGCAAATTTATCAAGAGCTCTCAATATCATATGTAAATTTTAAGACGAGGTCCTCTGTAACTATCTTTACACAAAGCGGCCACGCCGCCTCATCCCAACGTATGCGGGTGGAGGTGCAAGCACAATACCACAACTCTACTCAAGCGGCCCCCGCTGCCTCACCCCAATGTATGCGGGTGGAGGTGTAACCACAAGACCAACACCTACACAAGCGGCCATACCGCCTCACCCCCAATATATAGGCGGGTGGTGTTGTAACAACAATACCTACATCGTATACAAAGTGGCCATACTGCCTCACCCCAATGTATATGCGGGTGGTGGTGTAACAACAATACCAACATCCTACACAAAGCGGCCATGATGCCTCACCCCAATAAATGCGGGTGGAGGTGTAATCCCAAGAAAAATCTCTACACAATTTGGCATAATAACTTTTATATGAAATATGTCATTGGAGTCACAACATGTACATACAAAATCTATAGGTTGGTACACACCTCAATTAATAGTACCACATAATAAGAGCACTTGAAACACGAATCAAACATATATCTTGTCACAAGCTTATTCGGAATAATCGATTTATGATAAACATCTTGGAACTTATAAGGGTGATGCGGGGTTCAGTTCTTAAAGAAGAGTTTATCCAACATACCACAAATTCATCCCTTAATGATACTACAACGATCCACTACACTACGCAACTTCAATATACAATAACAACATCCAATGGGACCAATATTACTAGCAAATTCCATAATTTAGGCCATTTAAGCATTTTATCAAACACCTAGTGGGCATGAATCTATACACCTCTTAACCATAGAATTAGCTCATCCAACTACTATCATTTCCCAAAATTTATCGCACCATCATTCTTAAAAAATTCATAAGTTCCAACATCACATTCATGACCATCCATCGACACCCAACCAACAAAATTCCATCAAATAATCACCTTTTAATCTCTACAATGGTTATGTATTTAAATTGGGAACTTATGGCTTCCAATCACCATACCTTAAGTTCCAATACTTAATTCATACTCATCTTCCCATAATATATCTATACATGTATGTCTAAGGGTATAGGATTACCTTTTGGAAGAAATCTTGCAAAACCCTCCTTTGAGTTCTTGAAGAAATTACTTGAAGATCTAAGTATTTTATTAGTAGATCGCATCAATACTAGTGTAGAAATGATGGAATTTCACACCAAGATAATGGGGATTGCTTACCTTGAAGATGGGAGGAGTTGATGGTCTTGAGAGAGTGGAGAAGAGCTCCAAAATTCGCCCAAATGAAATGGAAAGAATGAGCCCCGAATTAGCTTAGAAAGAGCTGGAGCTGATCCGCGCCCGGTCTGGCGAAGTGACCCTCACTTCGTTGTCCACTGCATACAAGAGAAGACAGGATCCGTGCCCGGTCTGGCGAAGTGACCCTCACTTCGTTGTCCACCAAAATAACTGGGTGATCTAACTTTGGTAATTTGATCATAACTTTCAGTAGGAATGTCCAAATGATGAACGACTTGATGCGTTAAAAACTACACTCTAAGGGATACACTCCAGGGGCAAAATTCATTGGAAATATATTTATATTATGAGAGTTATACCCATTCAAAGTCCAGTGTTGTGCAAATTTGGGCATCTATTCCACTAAACATTTCCAACTCGTTCCAAACAATTTCTTCCCACTTACAAACCTCCTTAATATGTTCCAAAACACCGTAACACATATTTTCATTTCAAAATGATGTGGTCCTATCCCATAGGTCTCCTTTAATACTCGAATACATTATTCCCAAATACAGTTGGTGCAATTTAAAATCTTAAATCATTAAAAAATTTTAACGGGGCCTTACATTCTCCCCCGCTTAGAATCATTCATCCTCGAATGAGGGTTAGAGTCCGCCATAGACACCTAATGTGACATAAATCTTTATCTACACACAAAAAGCTCCAAAATTTGGCCAACTCCCCAAATTTCTAGAAATTTCGACAGAATCTCCCCTGTAACTGGGTCTATCCGCATTTCACAGAATCTCAGAAACCAATCCTAACAACATATACATAATCCGATGACACAATATAACATAAAAAACAACACCAATCGTGGTCTCAAAAGGAGTATATTACCAGAAAAGGAACACCCTTAGCATATGCTGTACAAATAGTACGTAATTCATAGGGAACAATTTCATTGAATGATTATCTATCTATTCAAACAAATAAGGGTACTCCTTTTTCATTTCTTCTTTAGCCTCCCAGGTGGCCTCTTCAACCTGCTGGTTTCGCCATAACACTTTCATGGAGGCAATTTCTTTATTTTTAAGTTTTTGGACTTGCCTATCAAGAATGGAAACTGGAATTTCTTTATAGGTTAGTTATTCCTTAACCTCAATAGTTTCATTTGGCACAATAAGAGACGGATCTCCGACTACCTTCTTCAACATAGACACATGAAATACCGGGTGCACTAATGACATCTCAGGTGGTAGCTCAAGCTTGTACGCCACCTGACCAATCCTCTGAATGATTCTGTACGGTCTGACATACCTTGGACTCAATTTCCCTTTCTTACCAAATCGCATTACACCCTTCATGGGGGAAACCTTCAAGAATACTCAATCATCTTCTTTGAACTCCAAATCCTTATGACGAACATTCGAATACGACTTCTGACGACTCTGAGCAGTCTTCAACCGCTCCTTAATGATCTTAACCTTTTCCATAGCATGATGCACGAGGTCTGGCCCTATCAACTCTGCTTCCCCAATCTCAAACTACCCAATGGGAGATCTACATCTCCTACCATATAACGCCTCGAATGGTGCCATTTGAATACTAGTATGATAACTGTTGTTGTAGAAAAATTCTATGAGTGGAAAATGATCATCCCAGCTACCCTTGAAGTCAAGAACACAAGCACACAATATGTTTTCAAGCGTCTGAATAGTCCGCTCTACATGCCCGTCGGTTTGTGGATGAAAAGCTATACTAAGATTCACCTGAGTACCCAAACCTTGCTGAAATTTCTTCCAAAAATTTGCCGTGAACTATGCCCTTCGATCAGAAATGATAGAAACTGGAGTGCCATGCAACCTGACTATTTCTTTGATATATAACTGAGCATATTGTTCTGTTGTGTCGGTAGATTTAATTGGCAAGAAGTGTGCTGATTTCGTAAGTCAGTCCACAATAACCCAAATTGTGTCGAACTTGCGCGAAGTGCGCGGTAGTCCTACCACAAAGTCCATATTAATCATTTCCCACTTATACATCGGAATTTCCGTATTTTGTGCCAACTCAACGGGCCTTTGGTGTTTGGCCACTTACTGACAATTTGGACATCTCGCCACAAAGTCCGCCACATTCCTCTTCATGTCATTCCACCAATAGAATTCCTTGAGATCATGATACATCTTTGTAGAGCCCGGGTGCACGGAATACCTAGTAGTGTGCGCCTTGTTCATGACTCTTTTTCGGAGACCATCTACATTTGGAACACATAACCGCCCTTGGTATCTTAGTGTACCATCATCCATGCCGAGAGAAAAATCCATAGTCTTATGTTTCTGAATCCCCTCCTTCAATTGTACCAACAATGGATCATTATATTGCTTCTCTTTGACTTCCGCAACAAGCGATGATTTAACCCTATTTTGCACAATTACCCCTCCTTCACTAGAGTCTGCAAGACAAACTCCCAAACTAGCCAACTGCTAAACTTCCTTGGACAACGGCCTTTGATATGCCTCCAAGTGAGTCAAACTACCCATAGATTTCCGGCTAAGAGCATCCGCCACAACATTGGCCTTTCCGGGGTGATACAAGATATCAATGTCATAATCTTTGAGTAACTCAAGCCATCTTCTCTGCCTCAGATTCAGCTCCTTCTGTTTGAAAATATATTGAAGGCTCTTATGATCCGTGAATATATACACATGGACCCCATAAAGGTAATGACACCAAATCTTCAATGCAAATACCACTGCTGCAAGTTCTAAGTCACGTGTTGGATAGTTTTTTTCATGATTCTTGTGTTGCCTAGAAGCATAAACTATAACCTTGCCATATTGCATTAATACACACCCAAGTCCGATTCTCGAAGCATCACAATATACTACAAACCAATTTGTACCCTCTGGTAGGGTAAACACTGGTGTCGTTGTCAATCTCAATTTCAACTCCTAAAAGATCCTTTCATAAGTATCTGACCATTGGAACTTAATCGCCTTCTGCATCAATTTTGTCAATGGAGAGGCAAGAGTAGAGAACCCTTCCACAAACTTTCTGTAATACCCAGCTAATCCCAAGAAACTACGAATCTCTGTTGGAGTTGTAGGCCTCAACCAATTCTTCACAACTGTAATTTTCTGAGGATCAACCTTAATTTCTTCACTAGAGACGACATGACCCAAGAATGTGACGGATTCAAGCCAAAATTCACATTTTGAAAACTTTTCATATAACTTGTGCTGGTATGGGGTTTGCAGAACTACCCTGAGATGATCGGCATGGTCCTCTAGATTGCATGAGTATACAAGGATATCGTCAATAAATACTATCACAAAAGAGTCGAGGAACGGCTTGAAAACTCGGTTCATAAGATCCATGAATGTCGCCGGGGCATTCGTTAGCCCAAAAAACATCACCAGAAATTCAAAATTCCCATACTGGGCCCTAAAAGCTATTTTCGGAATATCCTGCTCCCTGATCTTTAATTGGTGATACCCGGATCTTAAATCAATTTTGGAAAAGTACATGGCACCTTGCAATTGATCAAACAAATCATTTATTCTTGGCAGTGGATACTTATTCTTGATTGTGACCTTGTGAAGCTGTCGATAGTCAATACACATCCTCAGTGACCTATCTTTCTTCCTTACAAAATGAACCGGTGCGCCCCAAGGTGACACACTCGGCCAGATGAAACCCTTTTTCTAACAAGTCCTTCAGCTTCTCCTTTAGTTCCTTCAATTCTGCCGGTGCCATTCTGTTGGGTGGAATAGATATAGGATGCGTATCTGGCATCACATCAATCCCAAAATCAATCCCTGTCTGGTGGGATCCTAGGGAGCTCATTTAGAAAGACTCCTGGAAATTCATTCACCACAGGTACGGACTCAAGTGTAGGTGCCTCAACATCGGTGTCCGTAACCCGGACCAAATGGTAAATACATACCTTGTTGATCATCTTCGTGGCCTTAATGTAAGAAAATTCCTGCCTTTCGGCACCACATCATCCCCCTTCTACTCAATAACTGGCTCATTTGGAAATTCGAAACTAATGGTCCTAGTTCGACAATCAAGCTTGGCAAAATATGAATAAATCCAGTCCATCCCCATTATTGCATCAAAATCGACCATCCCCAGTTTATATGAGATTGGCCATAGTGTCCCGACCACGCAACGTGACAACACAATCCCTATAAACCTGCGCGGCCAAAATAGACTCACCAACCGGAGTAGATACAGAGAACGACTCATGAAATTGTTCCGGTTCTTTCCCAAATTCCATAGAAACATAAGGAGTGATATATGACAAAGCAGAACCGGGATCAATAAGAGTATATACATCATGGGATTGGACAGTTAATATACTTGTGATAATATCTAGAGAAGCCTATGAATCCTGACGCCTCCGCATAGCATAGAATCTGTTGGGTCCTCCCGAATTCTGTGCACCTCTCCTAGCTGTACCACACCTTGCTGGTGCTGGGGTGCCTCGAGCTAGAGGTGCTGTGGATGTGGTAGCTACAGAACTAGCTGGCTGCGCCGCACCTCTGCCCATGATCTGACGGGACGAGCGGCAATCCCTCTGGATGTGATGCCTCACACCGCACCCGTAGCATATAGGTAAGTCCATAAAGCAGACCCCATAGTTCATCCTCCTACAATTAGTGTATGGTGGCCTCCACTGCTGCTGGAACCTCCCTCCGGATCGACCCTGCTAGTGGGGTCCCTTGTTGCCCTAACTGGGCCTAAAATGACTCCACTACTGCTGACTGGGCCCTAATGGTTTTGCACTCATCGAAGACTAGGCGAAGGACTGAGATGGCCCTGATGACCCTCCTCTAAATGACGATCTACCATTACCACCACTAGAAGAACCACCAAAGTTGCTCGCAGACCGGGCCTTGCTGCTACCCTCACGCTCCATTCTATTTTTCAGTTTACGGTTCTTTGTAGCTTTAGAAAATGCCACCATCTTACCATAGTTCATACTAGAATTCAAGGCAGCTGTAGCGACCTCATTAATAACCAAGGAGCTAAGGCCTTGTACAAACCGATGCACCCTGGCCTCCATAGTGGGAAACATATGAATAACATACTTGGACAGGCGCACGAACTCTATGTGGTAATCCCGCACACTCATGTTACCCTGCTTCAGGCTCTCAAACTCAGTGGCACGGGTCGCCTTGGTCTCAGCATGCAAGAAGTGATCCATAAAGGCATTTGTGAACTCACCCCACCTCACCGGAGGGCTCCCCTCCTCACAGGACTCCTCTCATAACTCAAACCACGAATAGGCCACCTATTTCAGGCGGTAGGAGGCGAACTCTACTCCCTCCGTCTTAGTAGCATGCATAACCCGGAGAGTCTTGTGCATCTCATCAATGAAGTCCTGGGGGTCCTCCTCGGGATTAGTACCTATGAACATTAGAGGATCTAACTGAAGGAAGTTGTTCACCCTGGATCTAGCTGATTCCCCTGGCTGGCCGGAAGAAGTAGGCCCAACACCCAATCTCTGGGCCTGAGAAGCCACTACCTGTGCCAACATCTGTATGACTCCCCTAAGATCCCCATCGAAAACACTAGGACCGGAAACTTGGGCCGGAGGTGGAACCGAAATATTTGTTGGGGGATTCGTTGCACCCTCATCAGGTGTAGGAACTGTTGTAGCCTGAGCAGGAATAGTAAAATCTGGTGGTATAGTAATTGGGGGAATACCCTCACCCCTCGGGTGTTCACTCGCATCATCAATTATAGGATCAACCACCACTCCTGCGATAATATTGGCTCTCCGGCCAGTTCTTGACTTCTTCTTAGGTGCCATGTGCTGAAAATTAGAGCAATGCACGAATTAAAGGAGGAACAATCTTACAATTAGCTTTATCACACGATCAAGATCATCAAAGAAGGGTATTATTACAAAATATCCAATTAGCCTCCAACTTATAGATGAGGTCGACAACACATCGATAAGAAGGACTCTACTAGACACGGCTCCGAGACATCCAAGGACACTTTTAAAACCTTAGGCTCTGATACCAAGTTTGTCACGCCCCAAACTCGGGGAGCGCAACCGACGCTCAACCGAGTGAACCCGGTCAAGCAAGCATGTTGAATACTTTCTACCCGACTCACCCATGATTTAGAGAGTATACATAACTTTATTAATTAACTAACAAGGAGATCATGTAGACAATACTAAACTCATTACCATTGATTACTTCATTTAATAAGTCTCAAAACACACACACACACACCTCCATGGGTCAAAGTGGAACAAGTGATTTAATCACAACACAACTTGTTTAACATTCCCAACACCCATATATAACCCACACTATGTCTACAGAGCCTCTAAGGATACCAAAGAGAACAATGATAGTGTCGGCAACAAGGCTCTGACTATACCTCAAAACATAGTAATACACATGAAAGAAAGATACACAACCCCAGAATGAGATGGGTCTCACCACGTCAGCTGGGAAGAATGAGTACCGCTATCACTGTTCAATATCCTCCGTAGTAGAACCACCTGCATCTATTAAAGATGCAGCGCCCCCGATAAAAGGGACATTAGTACATGTCGAATAGTACTAGTATGAAAACCAAATACCAAATCAAGAACTTGGAAATACAACATGAATATGATGAATCAGGGTAACAATGACATAGCATAGATAGAACTTTAAACCAAAGCAAATTTATCAAGAGCTCTCAATATCATATGTAATTTGTAAGACGAGGTCCTCTGTAACCATCTTTACACAAAGCGGCTCCGCCGCCTCACCCCAATGTATGCGGGTGGAGGTGCAAGAACAATACCACAACTCTACTCAAGTGGCCCCCTCCGCCTCACCCCAATGTATGCGGGTGGAGGTGTAACCACAGGACCAACACCTACACAAGCGGCCATACCGCCTCACCCCCAATATATAGGCGGATGGTGTTGTAAAACAAATACAAACATCCTACACAAAGTGGCCATACCGCCTCACCCCGATGTATATGCGGGTGGTGGTGTAACAATAATACCAACATCCTACACAAACCGTCCATGCCGCCTCACCCCAATAAATGCGGGTGGAGGTGTAATCCCAAGCAAAATCTCTACACAATTTGGCACAATAACTTTTATATGAAATATGTCATTGGAGTCACAACATGTAGATACAAAATATATAGGTTGGTACACACCTCAATTAATAGTACAACATAATAAGAGCACTTGAAACACGAATCAAACATATATCTTATTCACAAGTTTATTCGGAATAATCGATTTATGATGAACATCTTGGAACTTATAAGGGTGATGTGGGGTTTAGTTCTTAAAGAAGATTTTATCCAACATACCACAAATTCATCCCTTAATGATACTACAACGATCCACTACACTACGCAACTTCAATCTACAATAACAACATCCAATGTGACCAATATTACTAACAAATTCCATAATTTAGGCCATTTAGGCATTTTATCAAACAGCTTGTGGGCATGAATCTCTACACATCTTACCCATAGAATTAGCTCATCCAACTACTACCATTTACCAACAATTTATCGCACCATCATTCTTAAATAATTCATAAGTTCCAACATGACATTCATGACCATCCATCCACACCCAACCAATAAAATTCCATCAAATAATCACCTTTCAATCTCTACAATGGTTATGAATTTAAATTGGGAACTTATGGCTTCCAATCACCATACCATAAGTTCCAATACTTAATTATTACTCATATTCCCATAATAAGGGTGTAGGATTACCTTTTGGAAGAAATCTTGCAAAACCCTCCTTTGAGTTCTTGAAGAAATTACTTGAAAATCTAAGTATTTTATTAGTAGATCGCATCAATACTAGTGTAGAAATGATGGAATTTCACACCAAGATAATGGGGATTGCTTACCTTGAAGATGGGAGGAGTTGATGGTCTTGAGAGAGTGGAGAAGAGCTCCAAAATTCGCCCAAATGAAATGGAAAGAATGAGCCCCGAATTAGCTTAGAAAGAGCTGGAGCTGATCCGCGCCCGGTCTGGCGAAGTGACCCTCACTTCGTTGTCCACCAAAATAACTGGGTGATCTAACTTTGGTAATTTGATCATAACTTTTAGTAGGACTGTCCAAATGACAAACGACTTGATGCGTTAGAAACTGCACTCAAAGGGATACACTCCAGGGGAAATTTCATTGGAAATATATTTATATTATGAGAATTATACCCATTCAAAGTCAAGTGTTGTGAAAATTTGGGCATCTATTCCACTTAACATTTCTAACTCGTTCCAAACAACTTCTTCCCAGTTACAAACCTCCTTAATATGTTCCAAAACGCCTTAACACATATCTTCATTTCAAAATGACGTGGTCCTATCCCATAGGTCTCCTTTAATACTCGAATACATTATTCCCAAATACAGTTGGCGAACTTTAAAATCTTAAATCATTTGGAAATTTTAATGGGGCCTTACAAAGGGGCACTACCAAGTGACAAGGTGGTGAACCCAAAGGGTGGGAACAACACGGGGCATGCCATATCCATTACTACAAGAAGTGGAAGATGTGGGAATTCATCCAACTCAAGTCAAAGGCAACTTGGGGATGATGAGCAGAAAAAGAGAAAATCCTTAATAATGTGGTGCAAGCAAATGATGAAGTGCGGATTGCTATTGATGACACTGTGAAAGAGACACAAGAATAAGTGAACCCATCTAGGGATCATGTTATTGACATACCAGAACCGGTAGTGCAAAAGGCTAAGACACCATTGCCTAAGATACCTCATCCATATCCTCAAAGGCACGCCAAGCAAAATGGCGAAAATCAATTCAATAGGTTCATTGATATGATGAATAGTCTCTATAAATGTGCCATTATTTAAGCCTTAGAGAAAATGCCCGGTTATGCAAAGTTTATGAAGGACTTGGTAACAAAGAAGCAGTCGATGAATTTAGAAACTATCAAAGTCACTCATCAAGTGAGTACAATTGTGCATTCGATTGCTCCTAAATTGGAAGATCTCGGTGCTTTCACAATCCCTTGTACCATTGGAAGTGCCGAGTTTGCTAAAGCTCTTTGTGATCTTGGGGAAAGTATCAATTTGATGCCCTATTCAGTTTTCAAGACTTTGAGAATTGGGCAAGACCCATATCTATGAGATTGCAAATGGCCGATCGTACAATGAAGAGACTGTTGGGGGTTATTGAAGATGTATTGGTTTGTGTTGATAAGTTCATTCTCCCAGCGGATTTGTTATTCTTGATTGTGAAGTGGACTATGAGGTGCCGATTATTCTTGGTAGACCTTTCCTTTCTATGAGGATGACTCTTGTTGATGTGGAAGCTGGAGAACTCACTTTCTGGGTGGGTGATAAAAAGGTAGTGTTCCACGAGTGCAAATCTTTGCGGCGACCGAATTGCAATGAAGTGTGTTCTTTCGTGGACTTGGTGACTGATGTTATTATTGATGATACAAGTGCCATGATTAATGTGGGCGATATGTTGGAGGTCGTCTTGCTCAACTTTGATGATGACGAGATGGATGGCTTCAAGAAATGTGTGAATTCTTTGTAAGGAATGGGGTCGTACAACTATGCACCCCGGAAACTTTCCTTGGATCTTGAGAATAAGAAAACTCCTCCTACAAAGCCTTCAATTGAAGAGCCTCCTACCTTGGACTTGAGGCCATTGCCTCCACATCTTAGGTATTAATTTCTTGGACCTTGTTCTACTTTACCGGTTATTCTTTTCTCTTATTTGACTAACATGCAAGTTGACTCTACATTGGCAGTGCTCCATAAGAGGAAGAAGGATATTGGGTGGACTTTCACGGATATTTGGGGAATAAGCCCCGCATTTTGCATGCACACGATTAACTTGGAGGAAGATGCCAAACTATCCATTGAACATCAAAGGAGACTAAATAAAGCCATACAAGACGTGGTCATAAAGGAGATCATCAAGTGGTTAGATGACGGGATTGTCTACCCCATTTCCGACAGTTTGTGAACTTCTCAGGTGCAATGTGTCCCGAAGAAGGGGCATAACAGTGGTCATCAATGACAAGAAAGAGTTGATTCCCACAAGAACGGTGACCGGATGGAGAGTATGTATGGACTATCCGAAGCTAAACAAAGTCACGAGGAAAGACCATTTTCCACTTCCCTTCCTTGACCAAATGCTTGATAGCTTGGCCGGCCGTGCTTTCTATTTCTTTCTAGATAGATATTCGGGCTACAACCAAATCTTTATTGCCCCGGAAGATCAAGAGACAACAACTTTCACTTGTCCCTATCGCACTTTCGCTTTCAAGCAGATGCCATTTGGCTTATGCAATGCACCGACGACTGTTCAACGGTGTATGATGGCGATCTTTACGGATATGGTAGAGGACTACCTTAAAGTCTTCATGGATGATTTCTCGGTAGTGATTCCTGTGATGATTGCTTGGCAAATTTGGATAGAGTATTGGCAAGGTGTGAAGAAACGAACTTGGTGTTGAATTGGGAGAAATGCCATTTCATAGTCGAGGAAGGCATTTCCCTTGGCCACAAGATTTCAAAGAATGGCATAGATGTCGACAAGGCGAAGATAGAGGTGATTTCTAAACTTCCACCTCCAACCTCAGTGAAAGGCATGAGAAGTTTCTTGGGTCACCTGGGGTTATACTGGTGCTTCATAAAGGATTTTTCTAAAGTGGTGAACCCATTGTGCAAGATCTTAGAGAAAGATGCTAAGTTTCAGTTCATTGATGATTGCATGGGAGCCTTTGATTTGCTAAAGTTCAAGTTGATAACCACCCTCATTATCACCGCTCCTAATTGGAGTTTTCCATTTGAGCTCATGTGGATGCTAGTGATGTAGCAGTTGGGGCAGTTTTGGGACAACATATCAACAAGATCTTTCATCCGGTCTACTATGCTAGTAAGACCATGAATGATTCCCAAGTCAATTACACCGTTACAGAGAAATAGCTCCTTGCCATTGTGTTTGCAATTGAGAAGTTCCGCCCATACTTGATGGGTGAAAAAGTCATTGTTCATACAGATCATGCGGTACTTCGCTATCTTATGAGCAAGAAAGATTCAAAATTTAGGTTGATGTGATGGGTTCTATTGTTGCAAGAGTTTGATATTGACATACAAGGTCGAAAAAGGAGTGAAAATCAAGTGGCGGGCCACTTGTCTCATTTGTAGGAGGAGGGGAGGCTGCATGATGGCCTTGAAATCAATGACTCCTTCCTCAATGAGAAACTCTTTGCTATTTCAATGAAGGAGGTGCCACGGTTCACGGATCTAGCAAACTTCCTTGTGTGTGGAATCATCCCGAATGAGTTCTCCTCAAATCAAAAGAAGAAGCTCAAACGAGATTGTCAAGATTATTATTGGGACGAGCCATACCTTTTACGGATTTGCACAGATAGGGTAATTAGAAGATGTGTACCAGACGAAGAGCAAAATGTTATTCTCAAGGGTTGTCATTCTTCGACTTATGGTGGTCACCATGGCGAAGCAAGAACGGCGGCCAAAGTGCTAAGTTGTGGTTTCTATTGGCCTACTCTTTGCAAAGATGCAAGTGTTATGGTGAAATGATGTGATGAATGCCAATGGGCAGGTGGAATCTCGAACAAGAATGAGATTCCTCTCACTACCATTTTAGAGATTGATAGCTTTGATGTGTGGGGTATTGACTTCATGGGTCCTATTGTGAGTTCTTGTGGAAACACCTACATCTTGGTTGCAGTTGATTATGTGTCTAAATGGGTTGAGTCCATTACTCTACCTAACAATGAAGCGAGAAGTGTGGTGGCATTCTTGAAGAAGCATATTTTCACAAAATTTGGCACTCCGCGAGCTATTATAAGCGATGGGGGGTTGCATGTTTGCAATAAGGCTTTTGGCACTTTGCTTAGCAAGTATGGTGTCACTCATAAAGTTGCGACTCCCTATCATCCACAAGCTAGCAGTCAAGTGAAAGTCTCCAACCGGGAGATAAAGAGTATCTTGTCCAAAACAGTGAATGCTAACCGGACGGATTGGTCAAAGAAGCTTGATGATGCACTATGGGCTTATCTAGGAGGAGGAGGGGAGGCTGCATGATGGCCTTGAAATGAATGACTCCTTCCTCGACGAGCAACTCTTGGCTATTTCAATGAAGAAGGTGCCACGGTTCGCGGATCTAGCAAACTTCCTTGTGTGTGGCATCATCCCGGATGAGTTCTCTTCAAATCAAAGGAAGAAGCTCAAACATGATTGTCAAGATTATTATTGGGATGAGCCATATATTTTCCGAATTTGTACGGATGGGGTAATTAGAAGATGTGTACCGGATGAAGAGCAAAATGTTATTCCTGAGGCTTGCCATACTTCGCCTTATGGTGGTCACCATGGTGGAGCAAGAATGGCGGCCAAAGTGGTACGTTGCGGTTTCTATTACCCCACTCTTTACAAAGATGCAAGTGATATGGTGAAAAGTTATGATGAATGCCAACGGGCCGGTGGAATCTCGAAGAAGAATGAAATGCCTCTCACTACACTTTTGGAAATTGATATCTTTGATGCGTGGGGAATTGACTTCATGGATCCTTTTGTTAGTTCTTGTGGAAAAACCTACATCTTGGTCGTGGTTGATTATGTGTCTAAATGGGTTGAGGCCATTGCTCTACCCAACAATGAAGCGAGAAGTGTGGTGACATTACTGAAGAAGAATATTTGCACAAGATTTGGTACTCCACGGGCTACTATAAACGATGGGGGGTCGCCTTTTTGCAACAGGGATTTTGATACTTTGCTCGGAAAGTATGGTGTCACTCATAAAGTTATGACTCTCTATCATCCATAAGGTAGCGGTCAAGTGGAAGTCTCCAACCAGGAGATAAAGAGCATCTTGTCCAAAATAGTGAATGCTAACCGGACGGATTGGTCAAAGAAGCTTGATGATGCACTATGGGCTTATCGAACTGCGTTCAAAACTCCTATCAGGATGTCTCCATACCGGTTGGTGTTTGTCAAAACTTGTCATCTTCATGTGGAACTTGATCACAAATCCATGTGGGCTTTAAAGAAATTGAATCTTGATTGGGATGCAGTCGCTAACTTGCGGGTTGCACATTTGAATGAATTGGATGAGTTCCGGTACTATGCTTATGCAAGTTCGTCCTTGTACAAAGAGAAGATGAAGTACCTTCATGACAAATACATCCAAAACAAGGAGTTCAAGGTGGGCGATCTTGTTTTGTTGTTCAACTCACGATTGAAAATGTTTCCCGGGAAGCTGAAATCTAAGTGGAGTGGCCCCTTTGAAATTGTGGGTATGACACCTTTTTGTGCATTGGACTTGGAAAACAAAAATGGTGAGGTATTCCGAGTCATTGGTCACCGGGTGAAGCATTATTTGGGAAAGGTTGATGATGGTTACGTGGTGGCAGTTATTTATTAGAAGTGATGGAAATGTGCGCCGTGCCGCAACGTTAAATCAGGCGCTTCTTGGAAGACAACCCATGTTTCTTTTTCTTTTCTTCTTTTGTAGATAGGTGTTATTTTTGTGCTACCTAGATTTGAAGTGTGGTGCAGGAATAAGTGGGATTTACAGGAATTGTGCTCAGAAAATTGGCTAATTGTGGAAAAAGTGCGGACCGCATGTGTATTGTGCGAACCGCATGTGTATTGTGTGGACCGCACAATTATGGTCGCTACAACAAAAGAGAACTGTGGCCGCACAATTACAGTGTGGATTGCACAACTTAAAAAGGGAAAATGCAAACTCTCTGAAGTTTGGTATGTTAGAGAAATGGCCAAAGTGCGGCCGCACATCAAAATCTGCGATCCGCAGCAAACATCTGTGGTCGCACCACATATTCTGCGGAGTGCAGACAGCAAGGGCATTTAAGCCTCCAAGTAACAGAGTGCGGACCACAAAAGGAATTCTGCGGCCGCACTCATCCCGTGTCCCTCAAGTCTGGCCATCCAAGTATAAATAGTAACCTTAGGGGTTACTGTATAGTTTTTCTCCCTCTCTACGCACTCAAAAACCTAAAGAATTGAAATTATCTATTAAATCGTCTGCCACACTCAATCAACATCTGTGTTTACTCACTTGAGCTACTTCATATCAGCCTATCTGGTATGCTTCAATTACTTGTATAATTTTTCAATTTTTAGTTTAATTTATAATTTGTTAGGTAGTTTTAGGCCATTTGTCAGTATAATTAAATTTTACTACCATGTAGGGTTTAACTTGTCTTGGGTCAACTGCTAATTTCTCTATGGGGGAATAGGTGAATTGATTTTCATACATAATTATTAATAGCATGTCGAATTTGTGCAATCATTGAATAACCCTAGAAATTCTGCTCGTACTTGTTTTAGAATCTCAGCCGCACAAGAAATTGTGCGGTCCGCAGAAGTTGAGATTAGGGTTCATTGGTGAAGCATGATTCTGCGGTCGCCCTTGAAATTGTGCAGACCGCAGAAATCCCATCGCACCCGCAGAAAAGTGAGTGCGGACGCAAAACAGCCTAATCTCTGTCATCAGAGAGTTGGAAATTTTAGGATATCTAAATGTGCGGCTGCAATGATAAAAGTGCGGACCGCACTCCAAATCTGTGGTCGCACTAATAATTCTGCGGACCACAGATCTAGTTCTGTGGCTGCAAGATCAAATTGTGCGATCCGTACAGCCCAGCCTACGGACGTACTTCCCCACCCTGCAATTATGTTTTACATTATGTGTTCACTGTTTGTTGCACTTGACTTACAACTAAATCCTATTGTTGCTTGTTACAAAAAATGGCGAGATCTCGAGGCCATGGAGATACATCAAAGGGGAGGGGTGAACCTTCTAGAGGCCGAGGCAAAAGTACTTTACCCCTCGCCCTCCAAAAGATTATCTCAAAGAAGGCTACAGTCGGCCGAGGTAAAAATCCAGAGCCCTCCGAATCTAGTTCGTATGCCCCATCTCGGGAAGCATTGGAGGGCGACTCAATTCAAGAGCAGTCAGCTGTCCAATCACAGCCACCGTGGAGGTACCAACTTCAGGACGAGCCTTCCACTTCACATAGCACCTTCGAGGGTTTAGAGACTGCCAGTCAGGCTTCAGAGCCATCCTCTACTCCTGTCCCTGAGGCATCAACGACTACTATTGATGATATTCTAAATGATGGCCGAGGGGGTGATACTACAGTTGCTGGCTTTGAGAGGTCGAAGAAGAAAGAGGTCTGGGAGGACCGTTTCGTCAGTCTAGCTGCTTTCACTAGCTTCTGTGGATGGTGGCCGGTGAGATCGCTCACTCTTGAGCGACAGTTCCAACTTAACAATCTTGACAAGTATAATCCAGCAGTATTGAGACCGTTTCGAGAGCGGAAGGGGTGGTTGTGGTTCACCCAGAGTATAGTGGATTCCAAGGAGTATCTGGTCCAGGAGTTCTATGCCAATGTAGCGCACATAAAGAAAGGGACCAAAGTGACAAACGTGAGGAACCTGAAGGTACGGTTCGACTAGAACACACTGAACTCCTACTTGGGGTTTGAGGATGTGGAGCCTGCACAGTACTTGGAGAAGCTGGAGATGGGTGATGCAACTCGCCTATGGCTAGCTGAGATTCTTGCAGCCCCGAGGCCACCGCCACCATGGATCATAACAGGGGTTCCTATTTAGTGGAACACCCTAAACTTCGAGGCGAAGGGCTGGCAGACCTTCGTATGCAGCAGACTAGACCCGTGCCATAATGAAATAAACCTACCTATTCCACGGGCAGTTCTAGTCACCTCCATTATGGCCGGGTACCTGATTAATGTGAGTGTCATGATGTAAGCCAACATATCTGTGGTCGCAAGGCAAGTTGATACCTCCTACCCGTATCCCAACACCATCACTGAGTACCTTACGGATTCACGGCTGGAGCCGCGAGATTTTGACATAAAGGTTCAGGCTAAGAAGCCTTTCCCTTGGTATTCTCTGATGGATGCACACAACCCGAAGAGAAAGGGTCAGCCGACTACTACCATAGGCTAGTCTAATGAGCCATCGGTGGTAGCTGCAGACTCAGCAGATATGCCTTTCACTTCAATAGAGCCTTCAGCTAGTGCAGTTGTCATGCCTCCACCTTCAACCTCAGTGCCTTCCACCTCGGCTTTGAAGCTGGAACCGATGGCCACTGCTCCACTGACTGCGCTGCGAGTCTCCCAGACACTAGCAAGCCTCAACAACTGGATTCAGACAACTACTACAATATTGCCTGACATATTCAGTCATGTTGCAGCACATGCATCCTTTCTGGTACCCCAGATTCCCCCACAGTTGAAGAAACCTTGAAGAAGCTTCTGGAAAATCAGAACACAATAATGGCCACTCTAGTGCAGCATGGGTCAGTGATAGAAGAGCTGGGAAAGGAAGTGAAGAAGATGCGGAAGTCTCAGGCCTCCAAGAAGTTAGTGGACAAGCTCCGGCGACAGGTTACCAAGATTGCAGCAGCCGAAGACATTCTATTTGATATGCTGATAGACCCGCACCACCCAGGCCCAGATCCTACAGCACCTACAGCACTATCTAGCTAGTCTGAGGATCCAGACACTACTGCTGACACTGCCGAGGCAGTACGTCAGATATTCACCAACCCAGCCACTCCCAGACTTGAGGATGATGAAATTCAATTGGATGAGGCTGAGGTCGGTGCCACTGCTGGGGACACAGAGATAGCCACAGAGCCATATGGAGTTTTCTTCACTCTTACCCTTCTTTTACTCTTATTTTGTTAAGCATTGGGGACAATGTTTATTTTTATTCATGGGGTGGAGTTTATTTGATCTTATTTNTGATAACTATGAGACATTTGGCCTGTAATTAACCTATTACTATGTTCTTCTTCTTTCTCATTATGTATATATTCTCTCTTTTCTCTCATTATGTATATTCATTACGCTTTCAATAGTTTCTTGCTTTATAGCTTCTTTATCTTTATGTTTGTTTTCTTTTTGAATTAGTAGCTTCTTTTTATGTTTTAGTGGTTAATAAGCCTTTGATTTTCTTAATGTCACGGTTCTTTCCAAATGTGGTTTTTGTGTGAACCGGGTGACTCTTCCTAATGATGGATGGGGTGACAACCTTCTTAAGGGACTGAGTCCGTTTTGGTGTTTAGATAATAATAGTAGTAGTAATGAATAAAAAGATCTAATTGAGTCATGCTCGAAGAGTCAAACATGCTTCACTTTGTACTAACACACTTAACTACGTGCTTATGGTTAAAAACAAGGTTTTTGAAAAGAAATAGCTCTAGTTAGTGACCTTGTGACTCTTGTGTTGACTTAGGCAATCATCGAGTGGTTTAATCGAACCATAGTGATTTTCAATCTTGAATATGGTTGTTGTAGGCCCTCGACTCTATCCTCTTTAACAATCCAGCTGCGTAAGAGGTGAGATGTTTGTGTTGCAAGTCCAAGTTCCCGTGCGAATGGTCTAGAACTTGCCCCGAATGTGTTTCTAGGTAAAATTTTAAGTTTTTCTAGGCCTGAGAAGTGATTGTAGGCTCTCCTTGGCAAGCTTGAAATTTTCCATTGCCCACCAATGTTGTTATCTCTAGTCAACCCATTTGAGCCTAAAACATTTCTCATTTGATAACCATGTTACAAGACTTTATCTGTGTTGTCGTGACTCTCTCTTGGCACCCGAGCTTTCCTTAACACTCTTGTGAATCAATTGGCTAAAAATGTAAGTTTTGGGGAGAGACGAGGAACTTGAAAGAGATATCAAGGCACAAAAAGAAAAGAAATGATGAGAAGGAAAGGCAAGAAAAGGAAAGAATAAAAAGAAAAAGTGCAAAAAGAAAGTGAATAAGTTGAAGAGTTGATGGGATTCAAAGAAAAATAATGATGCAAAGCATGGAGATATCAAAAGAGGGAGGAGATGAATATCATGATCAAGAAAGAGTGATGTTAAGTCTCTCTAGTTCCCCCAAAGAGAAGAAAATACCTCAAAGAGTTGGCAAAACATGAGCCTAGAAAAGAAAATGGAGTTCTTAAGGAAAGATGAACCCGTTGTATCATAGCATATTCAACATTACTCCAAAAGCCTTCATTGCATTACGAAAAATCCCTATATGATTTCAAGCCGAGTGAGCTTACATTAGTGGTGATCTACATGAGGGGAAAGCCTATGGTACTTAAAGTCGTACTAGCGACATTCTTTTGAGAAAGATGAGTGAACCTTTCGCAAATCTTTGGATTGAGTGCTACATTCTTAAGCGATATTGGCAAACAGAGAGTAGAGGAGGAGGAGTTTGGGATTCACAATGACCTACATGAAAGAGCAAGCTTTCTTGATGAATAAAGTCAACTCTTGATGCTCAAGTGTCACATTAGAACTATTTGTGCATAAAAGTTTAACTTGTTTCCTTGTTAATAATTCATAAGTGGCGTGGCTCCCAATTAATGTGTGAATGACTCAGTTTTGATTAGGTGGAATGGCTCTTAACATGTGGAGGTGTTTGGGGGAGTTGATAAGTGGGGATTTTGACTACTTATTAGCGCCTTTTAGCTTTCGTTTTAGTCCAAAAGCGTTTAATTGTGTTCCCGAAAAATAATGAAGTGTGATTAATTGCAGGAATATTGGAAGATGAACTCTCGAGATGAAATTCAACTCAAAAAGGAGTAATCTGAACTCAAGGACATAAAAGGCACAAAAGTGCGGACCGCAGAATATCATCTGTGGCCGCAGGTTATGAAGGAAAAGCCATCAGAGTTTGGTGCAAAGTGCGGTCTGCTCATGAATTGTGTGACCGCAAAAGCTAAGCCAGAGCAAAGTTCGGAGAAGGTGCATTCCAAGCCCCCTAGAAGTGTGGACCGTATAATAATTGTGCGACCGCATAAGAAGAGCTATGCGGCCGTATATGTAAAAGTGCGGACCGCAGAAGAGCCTGGTGTGACTACACATGTAAAAGTGCAGACTGCAGAAGAGCAAGGTGCGGCCACACATGTAAAAGTGCAGACTGCAAAAAGAGTGCATTGCGGCCGTAGATAGGAATTATGTGGCCGCACACTTCCAATCCTGACAAATTGAAGAAAATTGTGGACCGCACATGGAATTGTGTGGCTGCAGAACCTCCCGAAGGGCATTTTTATCCAAAATTTCTAACCCTGTATAAATAGACGAGTTTCATATTTGTAGGTCAACTTTTGACATCAGCTGCTACAGTAGCCGTTTCCTTTTACTCTTTTTAGTAGTTTTTCATATTTTGAGCTATTTTAACTTAGATTTTATCACTTTGATCTTGCAATATGAGTTTCATTATCATTTATTCTTCTATTTCTTCCATTTCAAGCATGAGTAGCTATATATTTACTAGGGTTGTGACCTAACCCTAGTGTGTAAACTTAATGAGTGTTTGATTTAATGCTTGTTTATGGTTGAGTATTTATTATTTAGCCATGTTCTTGCTTTTATTTATGGAATTAATAGTTGCAAACATTAGTTCATGCCTATTTGACTTGGTCTCTACTTGAGAAAGAGAGACTTATTCTAAGAAAACTTGGCTAACAAGAAATTGGGTCAATCAAGAGATTGATAATCCCAATTAAAGGTTTCAACCTAGAGATAGTAATAACCCGACTTGAACTTTTATCAACTGTTTTGTTCAATACCCATTTGGACTTGAGAAAGCTAAATTGGGAAAACTCACTCTCTGCCCGAGAGGTATTGAGTGGGTAATTGAGTGTTGATAGCTATAATACACCCCGAGCAATAAAACAAGCAGTAAGGTTTATATCCCATTAGGCAAACACCTAGGTGATGGTCATAAACCTAGGCTTTTTACAACATTTGAAAAATAACAAAAACAATCTCTTAGTTTTATTTCCCAACTTGCAATTATAGTTTTAAATTAGACTTTACCACAACCCCATTTTGTGGAAAAGTAAACTTAGATATTCAAACTCTCACGCTACGATATATACTACTAACTCCCATCTATAGCTCCCTGCGAAATTCGACCCTAACTCTTGTTGGATATTATTATTGCATCGACCGTTTTCATAATCTTGCATTGAGGTGTGAAATTGGACGAGATCAATTTTTGTAATGAATCCGCACCAGAGTGGTTCCCGTAAATTCCTTCATGGACCTCTCTCATTACGTAGTTTGCCTACGAGGCTCCTAAACATCGGGCCAACGGGCCTTGGAATGATCTCCTATATAATTGTCTACCCAAGAGGCTGTAGCGTGCCACTTTGGTGCGTAGTGCCCGAGACGCCTTCGAGTCTTCCGGAAACTTGCCATGCCGAAGATAATCGATGAATTCATTCCTCCAGTCCCAAACTAGGTTGGTTGTATTTACTTCACAATAGTGGTCCACATCCAGTACCGAATGCATAAATTGAACGACATTACCGGAGTTAGATCCTTTCATCTCCGTGGACGGCTTCAAGTTGGCCAATGCATCTGTTTCTATGTTCTCTTCTCCCGTAAATTTGGTTTACTACCAATTGGAAATCACATTTTATTTCTATGACCTCAGAGCCAAGTACCTGAGCCAGCTCGAGTCCTACAGCTTAATCCTCATACTCGGCTTTATTGTTAGTTAACAGAACAATTTTAATGGCCTACCTCACGGTTTCCCCCAAAAGGCGTGATTAGGACCACCCCGAGTCTAGACCCTTTAACATTGGAAGCTCCGTCCATGAATAAGATCCAAACTCCTAATGACGTTTCCGACACCAGCACCGCTTCTTTAACAGACAGGGGCAATAATCCGGGACTAAAATCGGCCACGAAGTCAGTCAAAACTTGTGATTTGATCGCAGTCCTAAGCTTGTATTCAATATCAAACTCACATATTTTGACTGCCCATTTGGCCAACCGTCATGATAATTCAGGCTGGTGGAGAATATTCCGCAAAGGGAAGGTCGTCACAACGGCTATCGAGTGGCATTGAAAATAAGTCCTAAGCTTTCGAGAGGCGACTACGAGAGCTAAGGCCAATTTTTTGAGGTGCGGATAACGAGTTTCCGCTCCTGACAAAATTTTTGCTAACATTATAGATAGGGAATTCCGTACCTTCATCCTGTCGTACTAGAATGGCACTTAGCGCTACCTCTGAGACTGCTAAGTATATTAGTAGTTGTGCACCTTCCCCCGGTTTCGAAAATAGCGGGGGGCTTGATATATAACGTTTCAGGTCTTTTAAGGCCCGTTGACATTCTAGAGTTCATTCGTGTTCTTCTTCTTCTTCAGATGTGAGAAGAAGTGATGACATTTTTTCGAGGATTAGGGATGGCAAGCGGTGCGGGGCGGTGCGGGTGCGGGTGCGGGGCGGTTTCTCTCTTAACCCGCAAAATTTCAACCCGCCCCGCATAGCTCTTTTAACCCGCATCCACCTACCCCGCACAACACCCGCGTCCACCCGCCCCGCAACTCTTTTTCCCTTTTTAATTTGTCTTATTTTATTTTTGCAATCAATGAATATGGGATCAACATGTACACACGCTTAGTTAGAATAAATATTTTACCATCTTAATTTATTTCAATCATAAGTAGCGAGTAGTTTTCTTATTTTCTGTTATTGTTCAAGTTTTTAGCCTCTGTTTTCATATAGTTACTCTATAGATTTGTATTATACTTATTCGTCAAGTGACCTCATTATTTTTGTTATAATGGAAGAATATTAATTTATAGTGTATGAAATTGGATTTGTTAAAAGTAAACATTTTCTACTCCTTTTTAGTTGTGTGAAAAATGAGTATTTAAACTCATACCCGCACCCGCGAAAAAATATATTTTTTAGTTTAACCCGCCCCACCCCGCCCCGCCCCGCACC